>JAUMHA010013231.1:6931-20846 GCA_032359765.1 Saxidomus gigantea
TCACTAATTCACTTGAATGAGTCATAATTTAAGTGACGCTCTCATCTACAAACTTTTACGTCAAAAATCAATATTTTCACCACATTGTGGTGATAAATTATCAAAGAAAGTTAACCAAATTTACCAACGCAAGTTAACCATAACAACGGAATGTAAGCCGATTTACGGGTGGTTAGCGCACACTGTTTCTAGAAATAGCTCTTTTTATGGTGTATTTTCAATCAATACGCGGTGAAATCCACCACCACTGCAGCCATTAAATTTTCATATCTTAACATGATACACGTTAATGAACCGTTAAGTTAAAATATAATAAGAAAATTATGACAACACGACATCGAAATAGAAACAGCTACATACATAAGAGAACCAGACAGAAAGGTTAAGCTGAATTAATTTCGTTGCAGTACAGAGACCTGGGTTTTAATAGACTTGTTAAAAGGAATGCCCAAAACTCGGACACACAACCTCTTTGCATGATCCAGGCAACTGGTTATCTACTTCAAATTGTATATCATGCTCATGTAGACGAGACAAACCAAAAATGAATATAGTAATAAAACCAAAACTCGTCAGAAACCATTGCTACCTATCCTTTATAACGGAAAGTACTGTATTGACAAAAAGGTTTAAAATCCTATTTATAACAATTTGTAGATAAACTTTTGATACCTTGCGACCTTCAGATGCCAGCTTCGCTCACTACCGTTGACAAAAAGATAACACATTCGCCTGATTTAGATATGTACTTCGAGTATAGATTTAAGTCTGTGTAAAAGGCTAATATTGGGAGCATTTGGTCAAACAAAAAATGGACAGTTTTTGGCAACAGAATCACAAATGAGTTCAAATAGGCACGTTTAACTGAAATCTGATGGAAGCATTCTCAAGGATGGATGGAATTTGCTGGGCGAGGTATTTGCGTGGGGAGGACCTAAACCATTAACATGTTAAGCCTTGAAGAGACCTCAGAATACTAAATTAGATTCACTGCCTACCAAACAATGTTTTAATTGTTGCAAACATCAGTTCTGTTACTTGTGACATTTTAATAATGTTTACAGAATAAACCGTTTACAGTTATACTTTATAATAAAGACGTTTCATTCATTATTTATGTACATTTTTAAAAAGCTTTTTAAATTATCTTTTAGATATTATGTTCTTATCGCTTTTTATAGGGTAAAATGTCTTTTCCTTTAAACAGCCTTAGGTTTTTTAATAATGTTTGCGTTTCTGTAACTATTTTCTGTCCCAGTTTGATGGTAGCACTGCGGTAAGCCAGATTGTATTCACAATGATACCGAGTATTAAGCCACGAAATGTGGCTAATTCATGTTAATTTCACACACAAAAATAGAGGAAGTGCACCACGAGCATTGGCAATTTAACAACTTTCAAAAATTACGAGTGAGTATAAATTACAACGTCAAATCCATTTTTTAGAAAGATTTAACACAATAATAAGATTGTATTAATTTCCGTTTTACATTAAACCAAACAGCATTTTATCAATGACATAATGTCAAAGATGAAGCCTTCGAAAGTGCACTCTTGATACATTGTGGCAAGTTAAGTAAACCAATTGTAAATCGGATAAAGGAAATGTATTTTAATGTACGTTTCTCGGACTCCTCGTGAATCGTTTTGTATGCATTCCATATTTGCCTAATGTATACCATAAACTTTGCTTACAAAACGATATTCAGTACCATTTGAGGACCCACACAAGTGTTAATCTCTCTCACATTGTACGAAATGAAAGCAACGAATTCAGTTTAAATAGGTTTTTCTGCCCTAATCCCGCCTGAACAAACATGGAATTAACTGCCTTAAAACATCTTCATACACCTTTTCAGACACGCTGTTTTCATACATTAATCTGATTTCATGCTGATTTTAAAGTTTTGGGTAAATTGTTATGAAAATGAAATCAAATGAAAACATGCTGGTCACGGGGAGATGTTTCCCTCCGGACAGCATGCCTTCTGTAGCGAAGACGTACATTTAACATAAACTTTAGAAATGTGTTTGCGGTTTTTGATGACTTCATTCAGTTATCTTGTGCATATTTTAGTTACATATATATTTCAAGAGCACTATTCATTCGCCTGGAGTATTAATTCGATGAAAACCGCTCTGAAATAGCTTTCGTGTCCAGGAAATATCAGCGCATACAAACACAGATAATGTACACTGAAAAAAATATTACTAAGGCCGACGAGTTAAATAACAATCTCAAACTGATATAACAAGCTGAAGAACTCTTCCATAAATACCGACTTTTTCTTTATTGGAATGCTAACACCCGTATTTTTCACATGGACAATTGTTAAGTTATTCTTAAGCACGCAATCTTTTATGTTGAACAGAAAACCATAAACAGTCATAGTAAAGCGGCTATTATGTTTTAGAGATTTTTGTCAAGTTTCACTAGGTTTTGCTACGCCTTTTAAAGTATTCTTTTGTTTTTGTCCAAGTTTTTTTCTCTCCGTTTCTTTTGTAAGTTTTATCTATTCACTCTCTATTGTTTTATTATTGTCCAAAACGTGCCCTACTGACAGCGTCAAAGGATAGAATACCGAAATTTCTATTCTCGCGTCGCTTATCTCTGTACAATCTTGTAATTAAAACTACAAAGTATAATTTCTTCTTTCAGTACGACATTACTTCAAAACAACAAAATTTACCTAACTACCGTATAATTTCGGTATGTTAATTTTAACATGTAAATACTTTTGTGCGCAAATGAAAAGAGAAATATTATTCACAGTAAGTAAAAGTATGATCAATCATAGAAAACGGACTAATTTGCATAGTTTTGGAATGATTCCAAACCCTTAACAATAAAAAGGCAACAAAGACGACCCTGGCACTAAGTATAACCGTTGAAATGCTGTCTGTCATCGAGGTATTTTCTATTAAAAGAAATGTAGGCCATGTCTAAAGCATTATCAGGCAAATAGTGTCAACTGAGTCACAAAGTAGTGCTGCTTGCAAGAACTAACAAGAAATAGATAAAAGGGGCCACGTTTCAGACAGTACACGAACATAATTACAAGACTGGAAGCATGTCACTCTGAAATCATGAAATCTAGCAAGAACACACTGCACACTGGTATCCAGAGAGGCACAGAACACAAAAACTTGAAAGCATATATGTAAACAAACATTGAAGCTCAATGTCAGAATGGGGTTTCTTTTATGGCAACGTTGAACAGACTGCATGGTCCTTTACTGTTTTCAGTTTCGAGAATATGTGAACTGACGGACATGGTCAACATTAGGGAACAGTAGCAGTAAATCTAAGACAAATCTTGACGGAAATTATCCATCATTGGTAAACAAACCCCATCACCATTCACATACAGTAGGTACTCACCCAAACTCCCTAAAGGACGGAAGTCCTGAGATTAGAATGACGTTCAAAGACCCGTGACCATTTTAACTGATCACTCAAAGCACTTTCTTGAGAAGTAAAAAGGATACAATCTAACATACTTTTGGTGTTCGTTATGTTTTCTGCCTTGTACATTTTCACAAATTCTTTTCTGAGGTCAAAATAGGAGTAGAAATATTGTGGCAAGGTAATGTTTTTATTCCCGCATTCAGGGTGTAATGCTTGTCGTATATAATTTGGCCCGTCGGTTGTGAGACAGAAAGATTTGCCGCCGTGGTCGGGATGAACACCTTTTGAGACGAGGAATCTGTCGAACTGAAACAAAAAAATAGCAGTCTGTAACCTTAGTTACCTCTAGGAGACACTTTTTACATAAATCACATTTTTACTCATTTCACCTGAAAAACAACAACTTCTTAGTGTATAATCGAGTGATAAATGCCTAACAGGCAAATAAAAGGAAGACTGATATGGCAAAAAATGTATGTGTGAGTAAGACAAATGTCAAGTCAATTAAAGGCATTTAGAGAAACAATGTATAAGCAACGAGTCTCGTTCTGAACAAAGACTCTATGTATGTGAAATATGTCATTAGGTAGGTAATAAACCTTCCAGCTACCGTAAGATGCCCTAGACGGAGAATTAAAACGATGCATATACTTTGTAGTGAACTCGATTGTGTAACAATACTCTGAAACAACTAAAATGCTGTAGAAGCGAGTGAACAACCTTTTGATGTGTCTGAATAAGAACCGAATAATTATGGTTAAACTAAATTTGGCGTACGTTGACGAATGTAGAATTTCATGACCAATTATCATTACTTCGTCGTAATTACAGACGACTGCAATCTACTGCAAAACATTCTACCGTTATTAACGATTTTAACTGTGATTAAATGCTTTATTTATATGGTTACATCCGATGAATGTGAATGTTTTTGCCAGAAAAGTGATGTTGTAAAAGAAAGCAAACTTCCAATTCTTAAAGGGTTTTCCAAAGAGAAATATTCGCTGACGTCAGCAGGTATATAGCTGCAAACAAATAGGGGTTGGAGCAAGAAAAGGAGCCGAGAAACAAAATTTCATTCCACTGAAATAGTCAAGTATTCTCATCAACAAAGTCATATCCATACATTTTAACGTTTATTTCTACTCCAACAGGAGACATGGACTGTAGTTGAGTGAAAGGCAGTACGTTCATAATCAGTATTTACAGTGGTTGTGTTTGGGAAACGCCGGGTGCAGGAAAAATGTTCGTGATCATTATTTCCTACATACTACTGATAAAGACATCTAAAAGTCTTTATCTAGTGCTCTTTAAATTTCACTGAAAAATGGACAATGATGTATTATAAACAGATGATAAAGAAAATCCCATAAAAAGAGACTAGATACACCTGGCGGCTGTAAAGTTGTCACGGACTTTTTTCGGCATCATGTATGGCACTTATGAATTTAAGATCTAGTCTGCTCAGCTTCGGATACGGGAATTGTTTCGAGTTAAGTGAATCTTGAGGTCTAGTGCGGGTAGGTGCTCGATGGGTTCATATTGAAAGGACATTTAGTTTGATGTAGATTTGTTACAACAAAGTCATGCATACAGCGACGAACGAGAGTTCTTTAGGAACAAAATAAGCAGAATAAATTTCTATATAAGCTCTCCCTCTGTACAATGACAAAGTAACGTGATTAACATTATAACAATGTGTCAATTTTAGGAAAACGTAAACAATTTTATAATTTGTCTTAATATTTAACGAGATTATCAGTTTTCTTTTTCATTTCTGAGTCTTTGAGCAAAGAAGTGAAAAATGTGCATTAATCATACATTTTTATTAGGGCTTAAACACTGCCATCGCGTGTTACTTTTCGGGATTATATATTAAATGAATTTTATAGGCTTCAAACAACCCTTTGATGGAATTTTCACGGGCATAAGATGTTTGTTTAGCAAATTATAAGATAAGACGCGATTAGTACAAGAAAGGAGAAATTACAAGTAACCAGAAATACTGCTTATGACAACAGATCAATGTCTAAGTCTACCAAGCTAGGCCTTCTGCTTTTTTAAAAAACGTTTCTACTCTTCTGCTATACATGTAGGCTGCAAAATGTTGGTCAGTGATAGTTTGGTACAGTTCAATATCATTATTTGTTCTTCAGCGTTTATGATTTTCTTTTTTTAATGTCTTTATGCGACTCAGTTACATACCAGAACAAAGTCCGGAAAAGCTTGTCAAAATCTCCGTACCAAATGTCGCCTGCTGTAAACGATTTAAAGCTAAGAATACTTTATTGACTAAATGTTCTGAATATCCATGTTCGCCTATTTTACCGCATGTGTTACCACTGTAACACGTTGTTCCATTGTTTGACGAGTGGATTTGTCATTTGACTTCGATATCATCTACATGTAAATCTACTCATTTCATTGTGGCAACATTTTGAGACTACAGGCCCCGAGCGACAGCTTTCGGTATAACTTAAAGCTAACGGTAAATTGAAATCTATAGAAAGTCAATATCTAGCAACAGGTGCGACTATAAAGTTGGATGCTGGCTGTTTGTTAAAGTCGCATCGTTCACAGCTAATTACGGCGGCACTTCTGATGTTTTAATTAGCATTTTACCGACAATATTCCAGGCGTTATTTGATAATGGAACAGTTAAGTGAACTGTGCCACGACAATAGCCCCGTCAGGTTTTGGTTAAATCACTGTAAATGTAATACTGATATGGTCTAAATATCGAGACCTTTACACTATAGAATTCTCGTTTGGTACAGAATGACGGTGTAATCTTCATTTCGAGGGTTGTCTTAATATCGGGTGGTCTTGATAACGGACCTTTACTGTATATTACTTCAGTCGGCCTCCTGGACACCACAACTGAAAGCGTGCACGCAACGCATTTCACAGAAAATGAAGCCAAATGTAACGGGTTTGCGGTGGTCAAAGTTTATCATAGGTGCCTTATTGGTACAACATATAGTATTCATTCACAGCCACATGCTTTCCAATATACATTAACATTTTGAATAATCTTAACAGCATGCTTGTGTTATTGTTTTTGTATGTGTACTGTATATAGTCAAGATGAAGATAGCTCGTGAGAAAGGATGCAGTTATTAAATACTTCATACAGAGGAATGCGTACATTTGTCGGCCATGATCAGACCGACTACACTAGATCACCTTGTCACGATTAATATTATCATATTATCCATTACACTTCTCTGAATACAGTTTAACAAACAAGTTATTAATTGCATGTACACGTACCTCGTCTAATACATGGTCGAGTGGTTGAGCATTTTTGATGATATCTTCGTCTAAGCCTGTTTCTTGTTTACAATCCTCTGTAATCACTGTTTCTGATAATTCATTCGGTGTCGGCCTGCAGTAATGCTGTTGTACAGCAACAACCTGTGGTGTAGAAAGGTAAAGGTCATTTTCAAGACGCAGAACTGATGAACTTACAAGTTTTATGATATCAGGGATTGCCTTTACAACCATGCTAGTTTTTTTCCGAGCCGTGCTAACTCGCCAATGTCGCCAAATTCTGCGGTGGCGAAAAAAGTGGTCAATTTGCCTAAGAAATTTTGGACATATTCACCTGGCCAAAAAGTGAGATAGGACATGTAAGCTTGAAAAAACGTACACATAGTATAGGCTATTGTGAAAATGCTTAATGTATGAACCTTTTATTCAACGACGGTCAGAGAGTGCACTACTATCTTCGTTCTTTTGTAGTGTCTCGGCAGGGAGATATATTGTTATTGTGCCTCTGGCCATGTCAATGTCAGGGGTTGTAGAAGAGACTGTGACAGCTTTAAAATGGTGAAACCAACACTTACAAAACACTTGCCTTAATAAACTAAATGGCTGTATCGTAATGATTATGTGACATTTTGTAGAATGCTTCTGAAGTGTGAAACAGTGTCTCTAATACAATTATATTTGAAACACACATAAGTTATAGATGAACGGGGGGAAAATACATGACAGCAGTGGTGGTTACATTGATCAATGGTGGCAGCTTAAGGGACATTCTTTACATCAAAAATACATTATACATTAGAGCATGGTTGGTTGGTTTTTCGACAGATTTTTGTACATGACGTTTATAAATTTATGATTAACTGTCAGATATTGCCCCAGTAAGCAATGCAATTTTGTGAGATCAAACTATTGTAGGGATTTTGATTTCACGAAAATTAATTCAGCCGTAATAAAAAAGTGACAGATAAAGTGATAATAAACATGCAAGAAATAGAAATTTCTAACATGCACTAAAACAATTTGCGAATTTATGGGCCAGTGTTTTGCCTATTTTATAAACGCAACAAGAACTATTTTAGAATTTAGCAGCGGACAATTTCCATAATTATTTTTTTTCACGTTGCTTTAGATATGTTTACGACCTTGTGTACGAACGATAATGCATAATTTGCTAGTACAAGTAACATAGTTTCCACGGAAACCGTTTTTACCTAAAATGTGAAAACTAAAATCGCGAAGAAAAAAGCACATAACGGACAGATGTGAACAGGAAGGAAGTTTCCGTTATACTATTTATTTAAACATACCCTGCGAAAGAAGGAAACTATTGCGTGGCTTTCTTCCGAACTTGTTTTTTTGCAAGGTTGTTTCAGTTAAACAAAAAACCTAACGGTGTATTTCTTTGGGTGTAAATCAAGTATTGAGTTATAAACACCTTAATAAAAATAGCCAGGTATGGCCAAAAATAAAACTTGATACAGTATAATCATTTTTGAATCGATTCAATGCAAAGTCAACAAATTATCACGTATAATGTTTCAAGCTACCGAGATTTAGGGTCTACAAAATGTGTTAACTTATCAAAGTGGCGGTCTTGAAATGCCTAATAATTGTACAAATACCCGATCTCAAAAATTTCAAGATAAAATAAGCTGATTTTGTGTAAACACCCTTTAAACTACCCACGAGTAACATATTTTCGTTTCTACTTCAGTAAATTTTGTGTGAAATTACTACAAATTTAAAAGGGCAGAGACAAAATTAGTTAACAGACCGAAACTCTATTGAAAATACAAAAATACTTTAGATAATTTCGGTGATCAATCAAACACTACATAGCTAGCTAACCGTTGAAGATACAGTAGCAATTATATGTATTAAGTTTAAAATTAAAAAAGTGAATCCACAAAACGAAAGGAGGAAACTAAATGTAAACATACCTTGTTATTTGGCAGATCATATAATAAATACACAAATAGAACTATCTGTTCTTCGTCTATTCCAAGTTCTTCACCATTTTTTCCCGCTGAGGCGCAAAATAAAACGACTAAATAAGAAGAGTTGGTCATATTGTTAATTTCACTTATCTTCATTTTGCTAACACTATATTCTCAGTCACTTTTCTCCATGAAAATACATGTAAACCTTGTCAATGATGTACGCCTGTTAAAAGTAATAAAGGAAATGTTTTGTACACTGTACACCATGTGAAAGATATCCTAGCCTTTTACCGTCAAAATAAGACACACATTCTTATTGGTTCGTGCTTCAAAACGTGGCGATGAATACAGAGGATCGCCACAGGGGATCCAATTAAGGCTGTATTTTACAGGTAAATGCGCTCAGGTGAGACGAATAATAATTTAACCGCTGGAAGTATTTAATCACGATTATCACTCCATTCACTGAAAGATGTCATATATGATAAAGGAAAGTAAAAACAGGATGTTGTAAAATTGAAAACAATCAGTTAAGACATAAGAATTCGTTTAAAAAGTAAACAAGTATTCTACATAGTGCCCCTACAAGAAAATGCGTGCGCACCAACAGTAGTTACCGGAAGCTGGTGATGGCGCCAAGCTGTTACTGGCTCGTGTGCATATAATGGAAATAAAATGGATTTTCCTGCAACAGAAAGCAATGTGTGACCATGGACAAATGTAAATGGAAGCTTAAATACTGTCGGAAATCCTATCGCAACAGACTTGAAAGAAAATTTCCATAATTACAGATTTTACGACGGAGTGGAAAATGTCAAAGTAATTTACTCTTGGTATGAGTCGAGTTTATAGACCAGAGAAATAAAACATTCTGTGGTAATGTAGCCGACTTAATACTAAAAGTACACTCACTAAACAGTAGGTTTACCATATGATTAAGTCCAATAAAACGCTACTGAATAAAGATTTCAAATACAGTATTCAATTTTCTCGACTCCTTAAACGAACCGCGCAAGAAGTGTTCAGTGTAGAGAATAGCTCTTACATTATTTTAGAACAACCCTTTAATGAGTCCATGGTGAATGTATTCCTTAGGTTCCCTGCCGGCTACCCTCACCCTAAATTCCGCTACCTATCTTACAAGATATGAAAACTAAACCGTAATGTCAATATATGTTTAATGTTTCATTCATAGAACATAAAATCGAACAATTTGGATTAATGTTGATAAAAGTTATTTGAACAGGCAGTAAATCTCTCAAATAGACTAGTTTTACACACTATAGGAAGTATTAGGGTAAATAAGTCCTTGGAAGTGGTCACTCAATTATAAATACCGAGTCTCGTAGACAGTTCATCAGTTGGTAAATATACTTTAAAATATACAACCAATGTACGAAATGTAGTTTAGTTTTAACTACTATATCAGTCTAGAAGTAACATTCATCACAGTTTTCCATGTTTGATCAATAAAGGAAGAGATAAAAACAGATTGAACTCCACACGAAACAAATGGTATCAAGAAATCCAGCACAAAATTCCGGTTACACATTTCAGTTGCATCATACACCTTGATTGAATACATCCAATTATACAATTAAAACTAAAAGCACTTTACAACTTGAAGAAATCGCCCACGTGATAAGATATAGTAAAGAAGACAGGGCGTGAGTAAATCCAGAGAAAATGCAGGCTTTTGGTAAAGTAGTGTAGTCGTAATCTGCATATTTTGCAACATGATAGTTATCTCTAGGGGACAGACTAATGCATTTACAGCCTGTGTTCACGTAAAATCTCGACCTATTCTGTAACAAAGGGACAAGCTGACCTTTCACCATTGATAAAATCAGAATCCAAGGTGTTTCTTAGGTCAAGTTTTGATGATTTTTTGATACAAGAAGGTTGGGATTTTTTTTTACAGTAAACTCTGTGATCGTCTTTCGAAATAAAGGAAGGGTTCACATTTCACATGTAAATAACATTGTGTTTTTGGAACACATTTAAACTTTGTTAAAATGACACAATGTTTTACAAGAGTTTCTTTTACTGTTTCTTTAATATGTAGTTACCAGTGGGTATTAAAAGATAAGTGTTACTTTTAAATTCAAACACATCTAAAGTGTTATCTTCTATGACGTGTGACTTATTTTCTGCAGATAACTGCAGTGTTGACCATGGGGAAGAATTTTCCAGTGTTATCTATATGGAAAGTGTGCCAGCAGGCCTTTACACCTGTCTGTGTTACAGGTAGATTACAAGGTGACATTTGATTAGAGAGATATTAACTGATAAGGAATTTTTGTATCTGATAATAATTAAATGGCTTTGTTTCAGACCAAAGTGGACCAACAAAAGCTATTACCATCTTCCTTTCAGATATTTATACCCAAATTTACACTAAATTTATCAATTTTTAAATACAAATTGGACAAACTTAGTAGATGACAATTCTACAAAATAAATGTCTAAGGTTTCTTACAGGGGATGTTAAAGTGCTTTTTTATAAACATGCCAGTGTGAAACAAGAGGACCAAGATGGTCCTATATTGCTCATCTTACTATTATATGACATAATACAACGTCAAGAATCGTGTCACAGATATGGTCAATTTTGACTTCGGGTCCTGATTTGAATACTATTTGTAGATGTCCACTACACAATGCTTCATTCCAAAAACCTAAGTTCTGGGCCTTCAATGTTTTTGGGAAGATTTTTGAAGACTTCTTTATAAAAGCCTGTGTGAAATCAAGTGACCCCGGGCATGGTCAATTTTATCTGAAGGGTCCTGATTTGGTAGAGGCCAACTAGGCAATGCTACATGCCAAATATCTAATCCATATGCCTTAAGGTTTCAGAGATGAAGATTTTTAAAGATTTCCTGTAGAAATCTATGTTATCTATGTTAAATCAAATGACCCCCAGGTAGGGTCAATTTTGACCCAGGGGTCATGATTTCAACTGTGTTGTAGAGGTCCAAAATACAATGCTACAAGCTAAATATATAACTTGGTCTTGTGGTTTCAGAGAATTTATTTTTTTAAGATTCCTAAATAAGCCTATGTAAAATCAAGTGATACCCTGGGCAGGGTCAATCTTTACTTGTTAGAGGTCCACAATGCAATGCTACACAGTGAATATAGACCTTGTGGTTTCAGAGAAGAAAATTTGGTGGAGGTCCACTAGAAAATGCTACATGTCGTATATCTAAGCGCTGGGCCTTCCAGTTTTGCCTTTCAAATACCATGGCATCCAGAGTTCTTCATGGAATGGAATTTTTTTTAACAACTTTGATAGAGCTTCATGCAAGGAACATCCTTTCAAAGTTTCATCAACATTGGCATAGTGGTTTTAGAGATGTTGTTAAAACAAAATGGAGGACAGACCTGCGACATACACCGGACGGTGAGCGCTCCTTATACCCCATTCTTGCACTGTTGTCAGGTAAGCTAAAAAGCAATGCCCGAGGAAGGGCCTGTTGACTGAAGAGGCACATTGTGAACAAATATGGTAGAGAACCACTACACAATGCTTCAAACAGAATAAATTTTGTCCAAGTTCTAGTGGGTAGAAGAATTTTAATGCCTTTCTTGTACATTTCTATATAAAAACTGTGACCCCCTCCTTCCAGGGCATGATTTAAATAAACTTGGTAGAAAGTCACTGTGCAAGGTTACACCCTAAATATTTAAGCTCTAAAGTTTTCCTTTTGGTTGCCAAAGCAACCCGAGCTCTGCATGGCATTAAATTCTTTGTACACTTGTAAAGGACCATTTGTTTGGTTGAAATTTGTGGTGTAGAAGGATGTGTTGTTTTGAAGTCATTGTGGGCATCCACTAGTCCCAATATCTTACTACGAGCACATTAAGCTCATGTGAGCTCAAAGAGCAAATAACTCTCATAGAATAGGCTGAAGGTGTGGAGAAAAAAGTTTTTTACTAGTTGCCAAAACAAAAATATTCTGTAAGGGTCACCGCTTTGTGGAGATTGAGACATATCTTGTAAGCTGATGAAGAAACTTCAAAAAAAAGATTAGAGCAAATGTTTTAACTTGGAATTAAGGCATTGACAAACTAAGAACTAAGTTAGAAATGAAAGTAGTATGTACATGTATGGTGCTTACTAACGTGAAACAAGAGAAACAACACTTCAAGTTTAAAATAACGTGTTGGTAAGAAAGGCCTCCTTATCCATTGAATAGCAAAACTGTTAATAAAGAACATATTAAACATAGCTACAAGTCAAGTGAAAATAACAAGATGAGTTACTAACTAGTAAAATACTTTATTAGACATAATAACGATGAAAACTACATTCACACAAGATAGTATTTCGTAACAAGGCAAAATTGCACAACCCTCATATTGTTACAAATAATATACTACTAAAGTAAATTATACCTAAATAACATAATTGTCTATTAATTTTCTACTGGGATTGCCTAGATGACAAAACCATTCACTTTAGAGAAATGTTTAACTATTCACTAGAAAGGTTTTCAACATCTATATTTGAGACCAAGCCTTGAATGTGTCCATTAACATCCACTGTGACCAGACACCAAAAAACAACAGCTCTCACAGTTAAATTATGCAAAAGTTTGTATGTTATTTAGTTTGAAGTTACAAATTGAAAAGGTATCATCTATTTCCCACATGTAAAATACCTTATAACATTTGGGATCTATATGTGTAACTACTGATCAGAAACTAGTATCCGAGGCAGGAGCAGGGAAGTAATATAATGTCTCTCTGCCATTCTAGCATGTACGTAAAAAAAACTAGCTGGTTCCTTGCAGACTTTCACATTCACAGTCTAACACCTTCAGTCAGAAATCACAGAAAACAATACAAATTTATGAGTGGTCTTATGAATTAATTTGTGACACACTGTCATTATTCCCATCAATTATTCAGCAGTTAACAATCTCAAATTATTTTCACAAATACAGGCTAATAATTAGTATTGATGTAGCAATATTTATGGCTGCTTGTTCCTGGAAGTTGTGAAGGCAAAAAATATCAACAAGTTTTTACTTTTATGTGTGATACCTTAAAAGCACACCACTGTGAAACAGCATCATGCAGTGGAGCATACTGGTGACCTTCACCTCTGAACAACTAACTTAAAAGCAGGTTAGACACAGTGGATGTTTTATCAAAGTAATAGAATATTTGGAAAGAGAAATCCTTGAAAAAAAAAAAGAATAGGGGAATAGTCAATATGTTCATGAGAGTAATAGCAAGGGTAATATCTCCCTGCATACCATCGATGACTGGGTGCAGAGTATTCAAA
>JAUMHA010013342.1:0-31815 GCA_032359765.1 Saxidomus gigantea
TGTTTACAGTTGTTATTCGCACATAGCACAGTTAAATTGTCTGCAGTGTTTGAAATGTGGTATGCTAACTTAGGCCATGGGGACTTTTAGTCCCCAGGCCAAAAATCGGTAAGAAATTAGTTATTCCTCGTAACTTTCCAAAGAATATTTTGTATTTGTTTACAGGCATATTTGTAATTCAAATATAATCTTCTCATCTGCTAAGTTTACCCGAAGGTCATAAAAGGCAATGGATTTAGATTTTTGTCATTTATAATAAATTTTAGCAAAAATTAGGTTGTACACTAGGAACATGTATTGCACAATACCTATACCATTGCTAAGGACTGGTGCATTATACTATCATGTAATGGCAGACCTTCATTGAAATCATATCAATCAAAATCTGGGCAATGTATACAGTACTGTTGATAATATTTATAGAGCGGAAATCTCCACTATTATTTTGTATATACATTGACAATAAGAAAGAATCAATCTTTATTGTATGCATGCAATACATGTTTATGCATTGACTATTATATTTTGTGTACACATAAATCTGTTACGTCACTGTCACACTATCCTGACGTTTCTATAAAACTCCAAATGTTTTGATCAGCATTTTACGATCTCTATAGCTTTTTATCCTTTCAAAAAAAATATTTTAATCCTGGTTTAAAGCTTTATTGTTTAATAAGCGCATAAGATTTCAACGTAGATTTATCTTTACCTAAAGATTTCCTGTCAATTATACTTAAAACTGCGAGCACTAAAACCTTGTGATAATTGTTTATTTTTAATATCTCTTTGTAAAATCAACACATTTAGGACATGTGTCTTTATTCTCATTTAACGTCTTTGTATTATGAAATATAGGTGCTAAATCATTTAGACAGAGGGAATTCTAATTTCCCAAATAGCATCGAGACGATAAAAGAATCACGAAGAGTTTTGCGTACTAATGGAGTGATTGTCGTATCAGCAATGCTTGCATCAGCTGCAGAAAGGGTCGCCTGGTTTTCCCAGCTAAATACTGAATTGACCAAACGATTCACTAGAGACGTTCTTCCTTCTTTGGATGATTATGAAAAAATATTCGATGCCTCTGGTATCAAATGCGTTCAGAAAATGAACATACTGGGATCAGATATATACAAGGATTATAATCAATTGGAGGGTCCTTTGGACGAATCATGGCGAGCTGGCAGCACATACTGGTCTTTTGCAACAGACACAGAAACCGAAGAAGCCATATATAAACTTAAAGAATTAAAGCAAAAAGGGGAGCTTGAGAAATGGGTCAAAGCACATGATCTGTCCGCTACGACAGGTATCCTGACAATTTTCATCTGTACAGTTCATGGGTAATATCCACGCGTTCTTAATAAATGATAGAAAATGCAAGTGATTTTAAGCAGTTACATGTATGTTATATCTGTGGAAGTATGTATCATTTTCAAAAGCACCGTATCGTGTTTCACTTTTTACATGACTGTGTAAGTGCATTTGTTTCAATTTATTTTCAGAAATATAAAAGCGAAGACTTGTCACTGCTTATGAATAACAACCGTTTGAAAGTGATGAACTAAGTCTGTGAAATTTGCTTTTCGACTATGTTTTAGTTTGTTGAATTTGCATTCGGCTATGTCTTAGTCTGTTTAATTTATTTTTCGACTATGTCTTTGTTTGTTAAATCTGCCTTTCGGCTATGTTAAATTTACCTTTCGACTATGTTTTAGTTTGTTAAATTTGCCTTTCGACTATGTCTTAGTTTTTTTAATTTACTTTCGACTATGTCTTACTTTCTTGCCTTTCGGCTATATTAGTCTGTTAAACTTGCTTTTCGACTATGTTTTAGTTTGTTAACTTTCTTTTCGACCATGTTTTAGTTTGTTAAAGTTGCCTTCGACTATGTGTTAGTTTGTTAAAATGATTTCTTTACTGCAGATATTATTACCATGAAAGTTACTTGTCCCTGTCTCTCTCTCTCCCTTTTCGAGGTTGATTCGATCTGGAGTGAGTCCCGAGAGCGATTAATAAAGTTGTAAGAACTTTTGCGACACATGTTCTTACAATTAAGTACCTGTAGCATAAATTTACTTGCACAAAATGCCCCTTTCCTCGCAGAGATTGCATAAGTAAGGTTGTCATCACATTTCTAAGATCAAAAGTATACTTTATTATAAAATATTTTCTCATTTAGATGTACGAGAGGTGTTCAAAATATTTTGTGGAGTGCGCTTTGTAACCTTAAAAATTGACTGAAACGCGCATTTCTTCATTTAATACCCTCAAAGTTCTCCCCATGGATAGAAATGCACATTTTTGTCTGCGGATTCGTTGCCGAAAGCGTGACGCTGATTTAGGTGAAGTACAAAGGTATCGGTGAACGGCAGAACCGAGAGCATGTCGCGACCGATACATGTATCTTCGACCAGAGAGGAAGTTTCTTTCAATTTGGGAAAGAGATAAAAGTCGCAAGGTGCCAGGTCTGGGGAACAATGAGGTTGTGGTAGCAAGTAAATTTATCAGACTTCAAAAATGTTGTCACTATGTCAGAGGTGTGCACTGAAACATTGTCATGCAACAATCGAACATGTTTGAAGCCTGTAACTGGGCGACGTTTCTCGTAGTACTTCTACATTTTTTTAGTACAACATCACGGTAGAACCGTCCAGTTACATTTTGCCGCTTTTTACTGGGACCAGTATTGCTATGCCTTCACCAGAGAAGAATATAACATACAAAACCTCCCTGGCACTTTAACAGCTTTTGGCAATTATTAGACTTTTGCCATGTTTGGTGGCTTATATTTTGATCCCAACTTTTCGCACGGGTTCAAAATAGTGTACCAAGGTTTCATCACCAGTGACATTTGCAAATTGCTTTTCGTCATATTTTGGAAACATCGTTAGCCTATTTTGACGGTTTGAACATCCACCCTTTTTTTTGGTCGTCGGTCAAAAGGTGGGGCACTCAATTAGCAGAAATCTTCGTAACTTCCAAGATTCTCTTTAGAATGACAACGAGTGCAATATCACGCACTGTATATCTCGCATAATTTGAAGAATTCCTTATTTTTTTGACACGATTGTTTCACCCGTATCAGTCTTTGGCCGAGCTTATTTTTCTTGTATTTTCAACAGACTCAAATTCATAATCAAATTTATTTTTCCATCTACGAACCGTCTCATAAGACACCTGAGCCCACCGTTAAAGACAATTACCGGTAATTTCGGCAAAAATCTCTTTCAGAGAATAACCGAGCTTATGGCAAAGCCCGAAATTATTCATTATTCGCTATTTGTTTTCAAACTATATTTACAGCAGTGGTCAGCAACTGCCTATTTTGAAATGACTTAACCTCTACAAACCAGTTATTCAGACGATACATGTATCTACCACTGTGTAAATACTTGATTGAAGTGTCCATGTGTATAAATATCGATGTAAAATTCCTCCTCCTGGAATTGGCGTGACAAAACAATACATAATACATTTCGAACAACCCTCGTATTTCTTTGTTACTCTTCATACAATACCATTAGATGCAGGTAACAACTATAACCCTTGCTGAAATTTAACAGCTAACCTAAGAGATCTCAATAGGTGCCTTACGCTGAAGATTTGATAGGACTTTTACTTTTCTGAAATGTCAAATGAATTACTGCGTGTTTGGTTATAAGAACCTGGAAATCTAATTAAAACAAATTAGGGTTTAAACAGTATTTTATTGATAAATCACATGTAAGACATATTATTACAAAACAGCATAGAGGATTGAGTAATATCTCTCCTTATTTATGATATCATTTTCATTATCAAAATTATTATGGTATCAAACTGAAATAGTGCACTCACAGCTTTTGAGTAATTAAAATAAAAACAAAATTAGGTTGATAAAAAATGTTAGCAAAATGTATAGGTATCTTTTATACGTAACATTATGTATTGCCTTGAGACCTGATAGGAAAAGATAATAGAAATGTGATAAATAGCTCGAGGTAGTCACTTCAGCCACACCATGTACTATGACAGACTTTCGATATATAGGTGTTTGAGAAAGAGGGGTGTGTAATATACTTAAAAGGTATGACTAATAGTTTAAGTGTTTTGTTTGGTGTTATAAACACGAGTTCATCGCTTTTATTTTTACAATCACAATATTGTCAGGTCACAGGGTCACAGGGTCACGAGTTGACGTATAGTATAGACCGTGGACAAAGATTACTAAATGGAAGATCTTTCTCTCTTTTGTAAATATAGTTATTGACGTGTATTAAATCGTTGTGCTATTTTTGTATATAATCATATATACAAAGTGTATGTAGAACGATTTATTTATTTTGTGCTTCTGTAATTGGGGGGGGGGTGTATGTAATGTAACAACAGTTATTGTCTTAACACTGTTTAAGAAACTTGTGTGTTCCATTTGGCACATTTCAAAGAAAAACCAAAATGTATGTAAAACGAAACTGTTGTAGTCTAAGATACGCTAAGGTAAGCCTGTTTCAGCTTATCGGATGGAATTATGTAACCATAAATGTTTCGGTTAAATGGAATACGATATTTACGTGCTCGGTGAAACACGAATCGGGACATACTCCCGAAATAAGTATCGAATTCGACGATGATTCTAAAAGAAACTTCATTTTCAACTTCTCAAAAACAGCTATATACTTGTAGTAACACTAAATGTATCACCACATTCATGTGACGGCCGCCGTTATGATATTTGGTTGCTATTTCGGAAAGATTGGTTGCACTTGTACAAATAAAATTGTTGTCTTAGTGTAAAAAGTAATGAAATGTCATCAAGTCCATCAGTACATTTTGGCAACACGTTTCTTTTCTTCTTCTTATTCTTTTTCTTCGTTTTATTCTTCCGTCTAAAGGTACTAAAAGCAGGAGTGAGACTAACTTTTACGATGTAAACCTCTATCAAACATTGGATCTATGTGGAAAACTAATAATATCAGCAATTTAGCCGCACCATTAATCACGTAAATATATGTTCTAGTAAAGACAGGCAAATTCCCAAGCATAAACGTTTTCTTTTATGTAAATCTTTTACATCCAACGAAGCCTGGGCAAAATGAAACATCGTCCAGTTCATACCAAACAGCATTTGGTTTTAAGTTATGTGATAATCATACTTGGTAAGATAACCACCAATTGCGCTGAAGTAAACAGAGAGATATTTCATATAGCCAACCTGTATCGCAAGCCACTTAACTTTTTATTCCAAAAAGAGATATATCTCCAATATTTCGTCTATATAATAAACAGTCAGTGGACTTTTTTTGAAAACCGTAAATTTTAGTTTTGACGTTTTTGCTTTTCGTGAGGCCGTTTCATGACCATATTGTCATATAGATTGGACATTTCAGGGAGTAATGGTAACCTTTGATCATGGTAAGGTTAACCTTTCGTTGCATAAGCATAAAAAAGTAACACTATACTGAATGATGCCCTAAGGGGCATAATCCAGTAAGGGTAGTTTTTCAAGACGTGAAAGATTGGATATCATGATAAAAAAGTATCTGTACTTTAGCGATTTTATATAGCAAATAGTATGGACTGCATTTACAGGATATGAACCTATAAGCATAATAATATGTTGTAGTAAACAGCTGCACTCTGGATAAAAGATTTGATACAAGTGTATTTATTTCTACTGAATCGTTTTACAATGAAATAATAACTAAATAACTTAACGAATAGTTTAATTTACTGAAATCCAATGCTACGGATTATATTTCCTATGGAGATGTTATTTAAAATCTTTATAAGATTAATGTTCACATTGTCCCAAAAGACAATAAAAGTTATTAAAAAGAGGTTATAATTATTACACTATTATTCTCAAACACATCGCGTGTTTGGGGATTGTCCATTTAATGTTGCCCAGTCATTTCAGTTTACTGTCAGATGACATGATGGTTATTCAATTTAAAACGAATCCATGTTCAACTTGTTAATTACCTAAACTCTGCGCTTAATACATAGGATTGAAAGGTTCTGACTTCAGAAAGGTTATTGAGAACGTTGGTTAACAATTGGTTCTACTTTTTCAAGAATTGTGTTTCACTTCCAACATAAGGTTCAGCTACTGTAGGAAATAAAAACAGTGGAAATATATTTTATTTAAACAAATTTAATTTTTCTTCGAGAAAGAGTCTGGTTAACACACTAAAAATATATTTAAACCGCCCGATTACCACGAGTGTGGCTTAGTTTAGCCTTTAACAGTATTAGTATTTTGTGTTTGTTCTGTGCTCTTTGGTGTATTTGTGTTACTGTTGAGTTGATGCGTTTTGCATTTACAGAAAGCATTGTTTTTACGTAGTTACTATTTAGGTGTGTATATTGTCTGCTGCACTTTCTCATAGAGGATTCTTTCTTCTGGTTTTAGGTCTGGTTATTGTAGAGCTGTTTTATTTGATCGTGTTAAGGGATTACTTTCCATAAAGTTTTCTACCTTACTACAAGTAACTGAAATAAATGAGTTGTCCATCAGAATATAGGCGGGACTGAAAAATTGATTGATTCACATAGTGGTTACAGCCCAAACACAACTGTTATAGCCCGATGCAATAGGGTTTGAAGTTTCAGCAAGGACACTTAATTTCGGAAGAAAACCTACTGACGGACAGGTGGAACCGAGCAAACCTACAGTCCCCAATCCGGTTACGGACCGGTAAGGGATGAACATTTATCGATGATAGTAGCTTTCACAGGGCATAGCGTATAGACAACTGATCACTTCATTTCAAATGATACATTTAACATGTGTAGTTACATCTAAAGCCTATAACTGATGCAAACGTAGTCTTAACTGATAAGCTCAATTATGAACCAGCCAGTACACTTTAAACAGACATTGACATACCTTTACCAATCCCGTTATTTCAAATAAGGATGTTTCCGGGTAAAATCGGCGTTTTAAAACCACATACGGGCATTTTGGTATAATCACAGGCCTTTTGTAACGTTGTTAGGTTGCCTATCCATGACAAAGTTCAAGGACTGTGACGGGATTAAAGCCTACGACGGACAGGAGTTAGATTTTATTGAATTTTATTTTGTTAACCACCATTTGACCAAAAGGCATACAATTAGGTACACATTGTAACTCAAAATGGTATGATCATATTTTGACACTCATTTCATACTTTGCCATAGATTTTATTTAAAAAAAAAATAATATTCACTTTAAAATAATTTACAGAAGCTAGGTAATAATTTTGGACAGGATTGCAAAGGTTTCCTTTTTTTGGTTGAAATTTCAGAGGAATAAAACCAAAATAAAATGCCAGAAGCGGCTTTCAGTTATTCATTAAAACCTTTATACCACAAATCCAAGAACCTAGATGTTGCAAAAAACTCACTTGTTTTCTACTTGCCTGCTTAATATTGTTTTCTTTAACATCGGAAACGGGGTTTCTTTCGTATTAGTATGTGTATGCTGCAACATCTATTTCTGACAAAAAAGTAGTGTTTAAATCATAAACAATTAATTAAAGTCAAAATAACGACATAGGAAATCAAATATAATCATGATTGAAAAAGAAAAAACACATTCACGAAGAACTCAAACGCTTGATCAAGATAACATGAAATCAAGACAAACTAGACAGTATCGACATTCCGTAAAAACACAGATTTTCCAACTAGCATCAAACTAATGAAAATTCTTAAGCGTTTTGCATACCAACTGTACAATGTTCAGTTGTTCAATATCAGCTATGCTGGCATCATCAATTTAAAAGTTAATGACTGACTTGATTATCAATATGATATGTATTGGACATACTGAATTTAGAACATATAAACATATTAAATATTTGCAAATTATCAATTTGTATGATTAACATCAGGTTTAATACAAAAGTTTATTCCAACGAAATCTTTCAAAGTAATAAAAATCACAATTCCTTGCACGGTATTCTGGCTTTGCATGTAAGAAGGTACTCACACGCCTGTGCGGCAAACTGGCTGCTTTTTGCATTTCTTAGGTGTTTCTTGCGCTCACCAATATTCACCAAATTAACAACACTGCAAGTAGCCCGTAAATCTGAATTGACGTCAATCTGTGCGATCCTCGCACCCCGCATTGCAGCTTGATAGCTCTTGACAACGTCAAATGAAGAAGTAGCGGAAATAAACTGGGATTTATAACCGTGCATAGACCCGCAGTTAACAAACGAGAGTACTGACTCTGTCGCATGAATAGCTTTGGCTTTCAATCCATAATAACATGATTCGTCTGGTCTCAAAATCCTATAAAGGATACCCTTTCCAGAAAGTCCAGGCATTTATGGTTTGCAACTGTTAGTGATGAAATATTACCCAAGTGCTGCTTTTCAGAACACGACAGGGAATCGAATTGTGAAGGACACTTGAAATCATGAATCTCACTGGAACAAGAATTGACAGTTGATTTATTGCAACATTTCTTCTCACCCCCTTCAGTGCAGCATGTTTGGCTTTCAGAGCAACATTCATTTCCACAGCACGTCTCGTTTTGTTTGCAACAGCTTGTTCCGCCACAGCACGTTTCGTCAATTCCACAGCACCTACTTCCACAACATAAATCGCCTGTTTCACAACAATGGTCTAAACAACAAACATCTGTGGTTTCGCAACAACCTACTCCTCAGCAAGCTTGCGATCCCTCACAACAACCTCCGGAACAACAGATTTCTTCTTCTTCGCAACAATACATTCCGCATATTTGTGGATGACCTGCGGCACAGCAGAACTCATCGATGCATAATGGATGATCCAAGGGACAGCATACACTTTCTGGTGATCCCGGAGTGCAACATACACCATCTACACATACATATTCTATGCACTCTGGATCACAAATGATGGCGCAAATTTCGTTAGACGGGAGCTTTAAAATTTTCTGCAGGTCTTTCCATTTCGCTTCCTCCCACGTGGAATATGTTCTATTGGCATAATGATGGTCTTTTCTTAAACCGCCAGAAGTTGATTTCTATGTTGTCGCTTTTGGCTTCAGGCGTTTTGTGGAGACGAAATCACATTCCATCAACAAACAGATTACCGTTATCAACAGTAACCGTTTAAGCATGATTGTCTTTCCTTCTTGTTTACTTAAAAAGATTAAAAACATACTACATTGTATGATGTAAAGTCAGTGTCTTTTTTAACATCTTGCACGAAGCAAGAACAAAATTGTAACTGATTTGCATAAGGTCAGAGTTTAGATCGGACAAGACTGCCTACCATATTGTCATGTTTAAAATGGTCATATGATGCCGGTATAATGGGTATGAGTCAGTGAAACATATAAAGCATAGAAGTATAATGGTGCATTTCCGGATTAGCTTCTACGATTACCCGAGAGGACGAAGTTCTAACACAAACATGTCTAATAAGACCATGGCGCATGCACATGATCTCCAATCTACTCGACTTTTGTAACCCCAGTTGCTCACGGGTTGGCAGGTTCAAGATGGCGGACGATATTGAAAATTCATAATATGCTCTTATGGTACAACATGGGATTCCTTGACACCATTAATTTCAATTTGTCATATGAAATCGTGAAGAAAATAAACGTTTTAAACGTTTTTTTCAGACTAAAGCTTTACGTGTTGAAAATCGTAATAATTGACAAAAATATCCAATATGTTCGGGAGTTATTCCGCTGCACGTAGATAAGTGTCTATACTGTCTATATATATTAACTGGATATAACTCGAATTATCCGAGTATTTAATCCGAGAAGCGCCATAGAATATTTAAATGCTTTGGAAATCGAATGTATGAGTATGGATATGACAACTTTGAAATAAAACTATTTAAACCTGATACTGTGATGTCTACATGAAAACTCTATTTCAGTTGTAACGTTTTGAAGATTAGCTTCTCCGTGTTATGGAAACCGACTTTTCCCGACAAATCAAGACCATAACATGTACATTTGGTGTACTTTTATATATTTTTCTGCCAAGAATAAGGACAATGTATTTACAAAGACAATATTGGCTTCACCTTCACTGTGCCAGTGACGTTTGGTCACAGGTTTTACTGTAATAATTTACACATATTTATTATTATCAATGCCTGCAGTTGCTTTCAAAGATACATCTTTTTGTGGATTTTTTAAAAATTGTTCAGTTTTCATATAATTTGCCTAATTTTATTGCATATTTAGTCACATCTTGTGTACAGTAAAATTTAATTATTAACCTAAAATAGCTAAATTTAAAGTAGAAATAACTTACCTAGAAATAGTGGCTAAGAGGTACACTGCGTAATAGCACGACATGCAGATATTTATACCTATATCACGTTATCAGTTTTGATTCACTTTATCATTTTGTGACAAGCCTTATCAGAATGAGGGGAAAGGTGGTAATATACGTGACTGCATTCATGCAAGATCAAAACAGTAAACAAAAATACATTCCAAAGTTATAGTCAAAACATCCACATGAAAGATTTCATAAACAAATTATGTTATTTGTTAAATGTCAATTATAATATTTTTACTAAAAACAATAAATACCTGTTTACAAACTCACTTCATTTTCGTCTGTCATACTAGTCTAATACCCGGCGTAATGGTAGGGGTAGTTACTCCAGACTACTGGCATACGAATGGCAGAAGAATTATTCGCAAGAGTTCTCGTTCATGGTTTCAAAGGGTACCAGTATTATTGGTGCCCGTTTTGGTTTATTAATGCAGACGCAGGGTATAAGTATTGTTGGTTCACTTTCTATTTCATTCTTACAAGTCCATTCATTTATATGCTTACTGCTATTGATTATGTATAAATATATACACAAACACAGTAGTCAAAACATGTTCACGTATACATAGCGTTAATTCATTAACTGTAGCATACATGTACAGTAGGACAGGAAAGCCAAGATTAATTAGTACTTGACTGCAGGCATATAAATCCTTACCTACACACATTCAAGGTCAAATTTGAAGCTATAAAGATAGCGGTACAATTATTTGATCTTTCAAGCTTTTTATATACATTTGATTTGAAAGGGTGCTTATCACCACGTAGACATTTTCACGCTCACACAGGCTACCTTGGTTTTTGCTGGACAGATCACAGATGATTGGGGTATGGACTCGCCACCCAATCTAATACTTGTCCCATGTCGTACGGAATATATATAAATACATGGGACCAGAATTAGATTGGGTGGCGAGTCCATACCCCACGCATCTGTGGGACAGATAACAACATTGATGAATACTACGTTTTAAATTCGTTCCTTTTAGTATAGCAACTGCAGGACATATTTTTACTTTGATACTTAGAGTTGTGGTAAAATACTGGCGATCTCTCAGCCATAGAGTCATTATGTTTTTAGACGATGGTATTGGAGGTCATACGATTTATGGAAACGCTTTTGATTCAAGTTTTTTGGTAAAACAGACATTGCTACAGTTTGGTTACTTATTGGCCGAAGATAAATGTAAATGCACACCTTCAAGGGTTGCTTGTTGGTTAGGTCATATCCGCTCGATTTTGCAAAGAACTGTGTGTTTATTACAGAAGAGATAATCAGTACGCAGGAGGCTTCTATCGATTCTTTAGTACTTCAGGTCACAAAAGACAAATACGATTTAGTGAATGTCAGGCATTGTAGGTCAGATTATATCTTTACAGAGAATCTTGGGCAAAAAGGTCATTCTTAGGACAAGACACTTGTATAAGTGCATCCTAAACAGAGCGAATTAAAATTCGCCGGTGAAAGTAAACAAAGAAGCTTTCATAGAATTGCAATTTTGGCGGGAAAATGCCAGGATTTCGAACCTGAACGGAAAAGTCCTTAGAGACATTACATTAATAGAAGCCAGCATTAATTGTGACGCTAGTTCTGTAGGGTACGGCGGTTATGTAGAGCTTCATGAAACTTAGCCGACTAAATCGACGCTGGTTTAATCAGATAGAAAAATACGAAACAAATGTTTATGCGAACCAGGTCAATTCACGTTTCGAGTTTCAGTAGCTCACTGTGCATTTTCGGATGTGAACGGTTATAAGTAAGAGCTGCCGGAAGCGAGTTGTTCAAATTGCGCGAATACTAGCGCAACGCTGGGACATTCTCATGAGACTATTTTTAGTTCCAGTTTCCCTGAAAACAATTGTAGCGCCATAATGTCTCTAGAAATGAGGTCAACGCCAGTTGCCGTAGGTTGTTGCAGGTATTTGGGTAATCCAAATCTTCCGGAAGTAGGTTGTTATGGTAAAAATTCCATATACTTTTGATGAGTTATAATGGGGAATCATCTCCCCGGAAGAAAGTTATTGTAAACGCCCAGAAGCCAGTAAACCCCGAAGGCGGGTTATCAATAACACAAACCCCCGGAAGCGGGTATCTTGAACTACTCGAAGCTAGTTGAAGAGAGTTCAGTTAGTCTGTGGGGTAATGTTTTTGTGCCAAAAGATATTGGTACGATAGCCAAACAGTCCGAGAATTCCGAAGTGTAAGGAACTTGGACTGTTGCAGAAAAATTCAAAATGGCGCGAATTATAAGCTGTTTATCGGGTTTTGAAGAGAAATTTGAGTGTATTAAAAAATAAAAAATTAAGATTTTTCTGAGTAACAAAAATGTTTCATATATTCTAAAATCAGGCAGTCCTGTGTCAGATCTACACAGTATTCCATGAAATTTAATTTTATATGTGATCAAGCTAACATGAAATTTGTTGCAGAATGGATCCCAAGATGTAATAATGTCAGGAGAGATGTACTAAGCAGACGTTGCGACTGCGACGACTGGTCTATTATTACAATATTTGATACAAAATAGAGTCCACACACAGTAGATAGGTTTGCGACACAATATAATGCAAAATGTCTTAATTCAATTCAAAGTTTTGGGGACTCTACATATGTTATTACATGTACATTGAGATATTTAACAATGATAGTGATAGTCTAGATCATTGCAAAAGGTGTTTTGTTGTTTTTGTGAGGTAGGGTGTCAAGACGTTTTAATACGTATGTACTTTTCAGTTTAACGTAGGCAATTTTCATTAAGCAATTAATGAAAGGCAACTAAAAGGTGTACCCATAAACGATGCAGTAGTCAATTATAAGGCACAAATCAATTGCACATAGGCACTTGTCATTTAGACAAATACAGTTGGCAGTTACATGAACAGAATATTTACTTAAATATAGGCACTTGTCATTTAGACGAATAGATTTGTCAGTTACATGAACTGAATATCTACTTATTATAATTATCCTTCCATAAATTCGTTTGAAATGTCAACAAACACAGTTAAACATGAAATGTCTAAAACTATCACTGTTTAATTGTTTTGTGTTTGTTTGCCATATTTTCATAAACTTTGACTTGTTTTATCAAGTAAACCTTAAATAAACAACAAGCACACTAAACACACTGTTCGTTCTTAATGCTCTTAGTTCTGAGAGATATTGAAGTGTGTAATGTGGAAGAAAGTCACACTTTCCCAGGTTTCAAAAGCTTCTATTTTACATTGTAAAACAACTGTGTTAGGTGAGCATCGTAAGAGTAGCAGCAAAGAGTTTGACATAAAGATGTCCCTATATTATGGGCGGGCTATGAAGTCACATTAAACTGCGGGGCATAAAACAAAGGCTGAGAGGCAAAAACATGTATTTTGGACTTTTCCACCAAATTTGCGTGCCAGTGAAAAAGCAACACTTCTCTTTAACTTTGATAAAGTAAAGCAACCGATAGATTGCGTTACGTATGCAAATAACTTTTTTTTTCGGATCACTGCCATATCATCGAGGACGCGGTACCAGTGAGAACTACTATAATTAGTGCGCTTGGGTTTCATTAAAATAGGCAAATGTTAATCCGATCACATTATTATACATTACAGTAGTTACTGTAGGCCCTATATATTGCATTTCACATTTATGAGCTAGAGGTGTCAAGTAAATAAGCTATATTTGTCATCTGTAAAAAAGCAATAGATATTTGCATTGTGACGAACGATCAAGTTTTTCTTAAGCATCTTAATGGGTTGGTGGTAACAAGAGACCAAAAAAGGCCTGGAAAAGGCCACAAAATAAGAAGTGACTGTTTTTTATTTAAACGTGAACCAAATAAACTTTCAAGACACATTATTAAATTCAAGAAGTTTTCATAATACGCCACAAGATAAGTTTTCATCATAACTGATATGGGATAACCTCCTAATGCTTGGCGAGTAATATTTTCTTTTTGTGTTTATCACCTTGACATACCAATAGATATGTAGTGTTCCTAGATTCCCATAACCTTGATATATTATTAAGGAGAAACATTTGATAACTGTTTCAATAAAATCGCTAAAATAAACAATTTGACCTTGAACGTTCAGATTCATCTAACGCGTCTGTTCAATCTTCCCCCCGAAAAGAAATATTCAATCAGTGACGTCTTTCATTTTTAGCGTAACTTCTCCTTACTTTCACGCATAAGTATTTGGAGATCATTTCTAAAATATTTGGATTTTTTCTCGGCTTAGGAGCCCTTAAACTGTACTCTAATGGAATATCGAATACAGGACTATCTATTATGTATTAGAAGTTATTATTGAGAACAATTCTTTAAATGGTGATAACTGTTCACTACGACAAATATAGAACTTTACTTCATATACACAATGTATCAAATGTTGTTTAAAACATTTACAATTTACAATTTTACTCATTAGCTGAAGTCATAGTGGTTGCTTTTTGATTGGTTCTTTTGGAACTAGGCAGCGTTTTGCATAAATTACAAGTTTCTTGTACAAAATATTAAGATGAGTACTTGTAAAAGAATTGTTCATTTGTAAAGATCCAAATCAAGCAACTTTTGTCAACGTGTATGTGACAAGGAATGAGACAAATTTCCTGTTCCCGAATAGAGCCTGTTCTATTTTTCACACCTTTTTTGTGATCTTAATGATAAAAAGAGATGCATGGAAAATTATAGCCTTAGAATGAAATTAAGTGATGTGTTGTTTCTGTACATTTGGAAAGATTTAGTATTTGATTAATTAATTTATACTGGAAAAGGGAGATCATACGTAAAGCAAGTGCAATGAACAAGAAAAAGGTCTGGCAATATAATGAAACTTCAACTATGCCTGAATGAACAGGTATATTATCTTGTTGAAAAAAACTTTTTTTATTGCAGCACAAAAAGAACACTTCCGATTCAGTTTTAATAGGAAAGATCTATATTTGTAATAGTGAACAGCTATCTCCATTTCAGGAATTGTTCTCAATAAGAACTTCTAAAACATAATAGATAGTCCTGATTTACAGTTCAAACTTATAAACTTCATAATTATATGGAGTGTTTATGTAAAGGTCGCTCTACTTATTGATTGAACATTTTTAGTTGATCTTGTTTAAGGCATAAATTATTTTTGGTTCAGTTTAGTGTATACTCATTTATTTTACCTTGATTGTGAAGAAAACTTATAGCTTGTAGTAAGACTAATTGTGATGATTCTGTTTTAGATCGAAGACGTTTCCTTATTTCAGTATAATAAATTAAGTTTATTTTTGAATAATTGTCATGCATTTAATCAATTTAATAGTCAATCAGTTATTAAGCTACAAGGTATGGGGCAACTACTAGTAAGTGAGTTACACGTTTCTTTTGGTATCTAATATTGCCTCATTCAATGCTACCAGCGCTTCATTGTTTAGAAGCAGCTGGAACGGATATAATTGCACAATTAAAATTGTAGAGAATGCGTTTCGTCATTTGTTATTACCTGTGTCTCACTATAATCACTAATGCAACACAAGCATACGTGCAATAAAGACAGCTGTAATGATTTCTTCACCAACTGACTTGCCAAGTGATTAAACATAAGATAAAGATAATGTTTTTGTGTAAACGACATTATGTTTGAGGGTTCGATGCTAATCTGGGTCACGATGGCAGTTTCCAACAAAAACACTTAGTTCTTATATTTCCGAATATAAGAGAGTCACTACATCTCTTTGAAATAAAAGTTGGTCAGACAACGCATTAACAAGAGCGTCACAACTATTTCAGATTTTCATCTTCTGTATGCCTTATTTCACCAGAACTAACACAACATAAAACTGTGCTGGAGACGTTCTGCTACTTAATTATACATTGTTTACTGTCTTCTACTGTGATCTGAGCAAGAAAGTGCTAATTCTCTTCCAGTATTAACGTTAGTACTGGTTAAAGATTCAGATAAAGGGAAATGGCGTTATAATAATATAATAACTGACAAATTGACTTTGTTTTAAATTGCTTTATTTCCTCATCAAAATAAAATATTTTATATACACAAGCGATATCCGTGTAGTGTCTGTTTCAAGTTTCATACAATTGAATCATACTTCCTTAAGGGTCGTGAAAGTTCAATTAAGCAAATGTTCATAAACAGTTAACAGTGTATTTTAAAATGATAAGGAAATGAACATAAATAAATAAGCATAAAATATTAACAACAACATTAACACAGTCCATTATGGGAGCACTTTGTTTTTATATATTTGTCCAATTAGGTTTAAGTAACACTTCATTTTCCTCCAGAACACACATTACAACCGCAAGCCTTTGGCGCGGAATATGATTTCTTAATTGTTCTTCCGCTGGTACAAGTAAGAGTAACCGTTCTTGTTTCAGTCTGTGTAGACTGGCAGCAATTGCAGCTATTGGTGAATCCGCGCATCATGTGACTGTATGACGATCTAGATCCACAATATCCGGAGCATTCTTTAAGGTCTGGTATAGGAGCGAGATTCTTACATAATTCCATATTGTCCATGACACGGAAGTGACCTATGCTCTTGTCTGGTTGTCCAAAGACAAGACGCGGTGCGCATGTCTGGCACGTGCTGCTTGACGCATTGTTGAATGGCTGAACTGTAAAGCAAAATCAAAGACTTAATATCAAATGTCATTTTATAAACAAATAGGATGTATCACATTTTTAAAAAAATATTTTATTTAAGTCCAGATTGCTTCTTTGTGTAAATATTGTATGAAGTGTCAAAATAAGTTCAAACTGAGAGGAAACGATTCTGGATCGATTAATGTGATGCACGACTGAACAGGCTGTGCCAATTTGCGGGGACCTACGCTCTGGTATTTGGGGCAAGATCTCTTCCGCCAGAAAGGTAGGAATAGAAAATTTAATTAAACGTTAAATGAATTGTCTTACCAGACGGAATGCATTTCATACAGCAGCCAGTCGATTCATATGAGGATTCGTTCTGTGAATAAGAAAGATGATATGTTAAAATATAATTTATTCCTTTCAATCATAAATGATTATAAAGTTTAATTACTATCACACGTTAATATAGTCGTAGATTTTGAGCAGTGAATTTATAAAAAATAATGCAAAATGGTTGACATACATTTACAAATGAAAATATTTTGAATTTTGTAATGAAATTTTAATAAATCAAAGGAATGGCACAATGAAAAGTGTTCTTGAATATTCAAAATAACACAATTAAAGTGTTTTTAAATGTGTTAAGTATACTAAAGTGTACACATGTGTTAAGTAATTTCAATAAACTTAGCTTTAAATCCTATAGTTATATTTACCTGAGAACATGCTGGCAGTTTGTCATATGCTGCACAGTGTATCTGTGTTTCGGTTGCAATATACAGATCCAAGGTAAAGTCGTAATTACATTGTTTTGTGTAACACTTCTTCTTTGTGGGCATCATTTCTCCATCCTGTAAAAGGGAGGTAAATGTGTTAAATACACAAACATAGTCGAGTCCAATCGTAGTTAAAACTGCAAACAGTTATCACCATCATCAAGCAATATTCAGAACTACTTTTGGCAAAGTTTTTATCCATAATAACTGTTTACACAAAACATCGTTTAAACAGGATTTTATTGTACTGATAGTCTAAGATAAAATTAAAAGCTTTTAACAAGTACAGACACTAAGGATACAACATATACTTATTAAATAGTCTACAGGTGCAAAACAGTTTTATTTATATTTTCAAGATATTTTCTTAGCCGACAGCTGGCTTGAACCTGTACCGCGTGATGAGATCGCGTAGTATAACAAAGCATGGTTATCACAATGAGCCGTTAAACATTTGCGCAAATAAGCTATATCTTAATGACTGCACCACATCACTACAGTTTAAGGTTTAAAGTATTTTTCAAGTTTTTAAAGAAACATCTAAATTGTTTATGTTTCTAATAATAAAAATTAGACCTGGAGATCAGCTCATACTCAACTGTAGTGTCGGTATGCTCCGTAGCTTTGCCCGTTTCACTTAACTGTTTTCAAAATTTAGCGACAAATACAAATCGTTAAATAATCACTGTCACTACAACTTTCGGCTAATAAACGTGCACTTACATTGTAAATGGTCCCGTTGGATAGACAGCCGACCTGGTGGCATTCCCCGCAACACTGGCCTGCCTTTTCAATTTTCTTGTAACCCTATAAATATTGGGTTGAGATTGTGTTATTTTACTTTAAAAATGTTTTTTTAACTAATATATACTGTAACTGCTAATGTGTTTTCATAACAATGTACATGTGTATTTACGTTTAAGATTTCACATGAAATCCGTATGTCAACAAAAATGTGTGCATACACAACTTTTTTGGCATTATCAGCCCTTGTATTTTAATGTGTGCTTAAAATTATTTCATTACTCTTATTGCAAATTTTCGTCTGTGAAATTCTGTTTACAGTATTCATATATAAATGTAACACTGAGTTGAACATATTAAAGTACGAAAGTATACATACAGCTGGACAAGCCGGACATGTTTCCCCGTGACAAGATATCTCAGCTGCACCAGACTTCTCTTCACATAGACACTGTCTGCACAGACCATCTGACCACGTGTCTCCGATCTGAAATACCAGCACAATGTAAAATGTCATTTGTAAACCAGAGGGCGCAGGTGTGAATGTTTAAGAGCTCTGAACGTATCTGTAACTTAATGAAGAACTACTTTCTTAGACTATCAACTTCAAGCACTGTTTGTGTGTTGTGTCCATCTATGCATCTTTCTTCCATGTTCACAAAGATGGGCATAAGATAAATTGGTGATCTTTTGCTAAAACTCTTAAGGGCAATTAGGAATAATATACATGAACTTACATTAAAATATATACCCTAAGGAACAAAAACTTACCTGATATGTCTGTTCAGTGGGTGTGACGACAGGCTTGTTTGTTCCGTTCACTGTCACCATGGAAGCAGTATATTTGCAAGTGCGTGGGATAAGTGTTGGCTTTGGTGTTGGCAATGGCTTGTTTACTATAACAACATATCGATGCATGTTTATTCTAAAAGGTGTTTGCATGCTATATAAATGCATCTATCTTTATGCTGACTCGAATGTAGGTTAAGGATTTATTTATATACAGAGTGGAGAGCAGTTTTCTCACGAAACTGTTGTTTGTCTAAAAAATAAAGAATGTTTTGCTGTGCAAAAAACAACGTCAGTGCTTTGCAATTAGCATATCTTTAAATCAGCTTGTGTTGCTAAGCAGTGTGTTGCATCAATATCTATTGTGTCGCAACATCCAATATTGAAATTTAGAGCTAACCCCAGCGTACTGTGAATGCGTAAAAATTAACTTAGTGAAATGGGCAAGTAACCATGACTAGCAGTTGTTTAAGATTATAGTCCTTTCCACTGTAATATTTAGATTTACGTCATACTCACGGCAAGCAAACTGTGTACAGTTACAGTGGTCTGACTTCACTTCCACCGCTTGAAGGCCCTGAAATACATACACAACATACGGTAATGTTACAGACATAACACAAACTCATATAACAAGCAAACAATACATTCATTTTGCATGCACAACCTTTTGCAGGTACAAACGCACTCCGAAATACATTTGTAACAACTATATAACAAATATGTTCTGCATTCGCTTTCTGTCCTGCTGACATGAATATACAGTATTTTGGAGAATTAATATAAATGATAAAGTGGAAATTGTATGGACATCCAAAGGCACCTCTGATATTTAAGCTTTTGGCAAATATTATGTATGTGAGTGCAATTAAAGATAAACAAGTTTTAGAAACTTAGGTATGGTGAATAGCAAAGAGGAAACTTACAGATTCGCACTGTGGCATTCTCAATGGAGGGCATGATGGTGGACACACTGTAAAAAGTAAAAATTACAACTGTAATTGTACGCATTTAATACAAAATTAAACAATGATCTCGAAGTTCTATTCTTTTCATTTTAGTTAAAGTGCTGACGTCATTCAAAATACCGTCATTCACTAAGTTTATTTCTCAAAGTTTCAACTTGTTTTCAGTTTGTAATACTTACTGCATCTGTAAGTTGGACAGCAGTCGTGCATGTTGGCAGGTTGTATGACCATTGGTGGAGGACACACGAGGGTAGGTGGTGTACACATTTCCGGTTTACAGAATACTTCGTACCTAGCACAACAAGCGCGTTCGTCATATACGATTCTCAACACTTCTCCTTCTTTAACAGTTTGTTTCGCAGCTACTGGGCAGTTTGCAGGTATGCAAGGAGCCTCCGTAACTGAAGAACAATATACAAAATGTAAACGCGGCAGATCGTAAATATAAATTAACATGAATATTTGAAAACATGTTGATCAAGAATTATTTTTACATTGTACTGTTTGATATTTCTAAAGAATAAATATGCCGAGTACTAGCATCATTATACGACCAGGATTGTCAAAAATATATTCTAATTTCTAAGTGTATTGATCCATGATTGATGCCTTTTTAAAATTTGGATGGTCAGTAAGACACGTGACATTACTTTAAAGAATGCATTGAAAGTCTGCAGCTCTAGTATTTTATAAATACTCACCTGGAACTCCAGTGTTATGATTGGCCATTGGCGCAGCCGTTGTTCCTATAAGTGGGGCTATATCAATAAAAACAATACTCGTTATAATATAAATCCCCTTTATCTAGTTCTCAAAGTATATTACTTCTTATTCGGGTGTGCAGGTCCATAAACCTAATTGATATTCTGCTTTAAAACGTAATATATTTTTTTATTTTAATACATGTATTAATGAATTGTTGAAGTTGAAAGGTAAAGGCATCCGTTTATTTACAGTTTACTAAACAGTAGGTCAAACAGTTACTCACGTCCACAATCGCAGAAATATCTGACTTTGTAATCGCTGCATGGTACTGGGAAGTTGTTATCATTCAAACACTCTAGACCGTTGTTGATCGAACACGAGATTATTTCTCCTGTGCTGTACGATGGTATTCCAGTATCGGTGATACATTCGATCTGAGAAATACGTCCAGCTGCACAGAATACGCTCATTTCTTGGGTAGTCATCGCTTCGATATCACCTGTTCCAACATCCGGTTTGTCACGGTTGATCCATTTAGACCAGTGTGACGCGGTACATATAAGTGGTACCTTGCCGTGACCTTGAGTGGTGTAACCCTGGCCGTGTCCAGACAGTGTAGGTGGTGCTGATGATAAAAACATCGACTAGATAAACTTTCCGTCAAATGTACGAAAATAACATCGCCGTTGTAGAATGTTTGTTCTACCAAAACTTAAGTATTCTGTTGTTCCTCTTACATAAAAAGATATGTCGATAACACTGAAAAGACACACGGTTATGTGTGCCGTGTAAGCCTTCAGCAACATATGAATGTGTTCGGACAACTAAGGGTATTTAAGTAAGTATTTTCTTATCAATATATTACTTAAAAAGACACACCTTTCATAGTGGTTATTCCCATTGGAGGAGCTGCAGACGGATGTTGTCCTGGTATGATGTTCGGTTTTTGTGTTGGTTGTTCTGAAGATTGAAACCAGACAGTTGATTTTAAATAAGCGTTCGCCCTACTGGCAGCAACTATTTGCCTTTACGATCAGTGTAGATCATGATCAGCATGCAGATACGTGCTGCCTGATCATGATATGTAGTGTTCACTATTCTCTGTCTGCATTTTACTGACTATTCAGCAAGTATATCATTCAAATCTTTCATATATAATAAGTTTAAAAAACAAAAATATAGTGAGTATACATATGACATTATGTATCATTTTATTTTATGCGCCAACTAGATACGCAAATAAAATATCACTTTTTCCGCTCCATTAAAGCAATCAGCGTGAGTTTAATGAATACAATCAAGTATAAAAAAACTCTCGAAAAAAGATAAATGAAAACAAACACCAACAAACACTATACCCTAACAGAATGTAGACAATGAGAGGAAGTGTGGAAACAGAAAATAATGCAATGCTCACCATCACAAGTACAGAAGTATCGTATTTTGTAATCACTGCATGGTATCGGGAAATTGTCATTGTACATACAGACAGACCCGCCTTCAATGGTACACTGCATGATTTCACCTGTACTGTAGGATGCAATACCACTGTCTGTGACACATTCTATACTTGTCAAATGACCTTGGGAACAGAATGCTTGCTGTTCAGCTTTTGTCCATTGCTGTGGATAAATATCACAGTATAATTGTATTGTGGTTACTTATTGTACCAATGAATATGGTACATATACTAGATGTGCATTTTAATATCACCAGGTTAGACATTACTTCCGGTAAAAATGATTCACCTTTACCCTTCTGACGGATAGTGATTCTATTTATTCGTCAAGTGCAGATCATGATTAGCGTGTACATTCGCAGTGAATTACCAATAGTACAGTTCAAATTGAAACAAACACAATCCCATTTTAATATTAAGCTGAATAAAGTTAGTGCATTAATACGCTGTGAAGATTTTAACCCACGTTCATCGTTGTTCAAAACTCCTTAATAAGGCTTCGGGTGAACAGCATAATTTTTATTTTCGGAAAAAAGCAAATAATATTTTATAATTATTCAACCGAATGTCTTAAAGTTACGAACCTTTTAAAGTCATATATATTTGCTAGCATGCAAATAATTATAAAAATCGGTCTTTATAATGTAAAAATACATACCTCTCTGTCACCGTCACCGGTGTTGGGACTGTCTTTGTTTACCCATGTAGACCATCTGTTCTGGCAAAGAACTGGTGCTTGTGTGGTCACTAAATAAGAAGAAACTTTTGTTTAAATCTTTGGCATAACTGATACGGTACTTCCGGAATCTGTAAGAGTACGTTTAGTAAATATGGCAAAAATATATGTTCTCTCAGAGGATGTTTCATTAGCCAAAAGCTAAAGAAACTTAGTCTGGAAAGTACTATGGTAACCGTTGATATCACGATATACTCTCAAATATTTTCAAGACATAACTGATTTTCGAATTAGTTTTATAAAATATACTTGCCTCCGTGGGGTGGTTGCCTTGACGGTGTTTCTGTTGGCACTACGCTAGGTCCAGCAGTTGGTTGAGCTACATCAACGAAACAAAGATAAGAAATAAAATACAATGGATATCGCTCTGAATATTGCTTTATCACTGCTCTATTACAACATTTTCAATCCAGTCGAAGAACAAAGGTTATGACGAATCTAAGGCCTAAATAAGTTTAAGGCATCATCAAAAACGAATAACAAATCTTGTAAGATAAATACATATTATTTCAGTTGTGTCGATCCATTTTATGTACGTACCATCACATGTACAGAAATATCTGATCTTGTAATCACTGCATGGTACTGGGAAATTATCGTCATTGAGACACACAGATCCTCCTTCTATAGAACACTGCATTATTTCTCCGGTACTATAGGACGGTATACCGCTGTCTGTTACACACTCTATACCGGTGATATGTCCATTTGAACAGAATGCATGCTGCTCCGCTGATGTCCAGATCTGAATGAGATTTTAAAATGATCTTGTGTTTTCTATTTTCTTTTCATATTTACATTCTTATAACGATGTATTGTTATATGTCAACACCTGCAATCAGCTCCAATTGACACAATGACTGCACTGCATTACACATTTCAAGACACAACACTGGATAATTCTTGTGTCTTAACATTTCCAACAGAGTAAAACTTAAGTGTAAAAATTTTAAGGGAAATCCATATCAAATTAATGCTAATTCTGAATCATATGTTTCAGTTGATTAGTTATCAGCTATTACCTCTCTGTCACCATCGCCAGTAGTGGGATTGTCTTTGTTTACCCAAGAAGACCAGCGGCTCTGACACAACACAGGTGCATTGGTAGATACTGCCGGTGATTTTGAAGATAACTGAGATGGTGGGGTTAACGTGCTACCTGAGTCTAAAAGGGTAAGAAAATTGTTTTCTCATAATATCGTGAATCGTTGAAACGGTGTATTGTTTTGGACATTAGTCACAAAGTTTTACATATCAATGTAACTGCGAACAAAGTTTAAGATCCTTATGCACATCTTGAAACCTGTAACATATCTTAAATATAATGTAACATTTTGGTGACCGTACATACTTGATATTTACTAGCTTCTCAGAAAGCATATAATTCAGTGGTAAATTGTTGTTTCTAATATGGGCAGATTCTTGAGTATATGTTTTATATAAAATTTGCAACTTGCTGCAACAGTGTCTGATTACCTCCATACGGTGGTTTCAATGTAGGAGTTTCTGTTGATATCAGATGTGGTCCAGGTGTTGGGTTTGCTGAAAATAAAATACAACCACAATAGATCGCTAATAGTCAAAGTAGAACATGTATTTTAATCGTCAAGTCCACAACCTACATGTAATACCATTACAGTTGTAACTATTGAATTCTTGTAACACTTTAATCAGATGTCTTTATTTTACTTCTAAATGATTATTACTCTTACTGACTGATATGTATTACCTAATGACGGATGATATAAGATGTCAAAAGTAATAAGAACTAGTGTTTACTTCCGGCAGAATAAGAAACTATGACACATGCGGCATATGGCATGTTTCAACTTACCATCACATGTACAGAAGTATTTGATCTTGTAATCACTGCATGGTACTGGGAAATTATCGTCATTGAGACACACAGATCCTCCTTCTATAGAACACTGCATTATTTCTCCGGTACTGTAGGACGGTATACCGCTGTCTGTTACACACTCTATACCGGTGATGTGTCCATTAGAACAGAATGCATGCAGCTCCGCTGATGTCCAGATCTTTGAGATAGCAAATATGCATTATTACATCTACTTGCGGAATAAGTGGTTTTATAATAGTTACAAGATAATCCACCTAAGCACATTATTGGTATGACCAAGGCAATTCTTACTTAACCATTATATTGTTTTTATTGTGAGTCATATTCGACGCGAACATATTCCTGCAGTTTGATCATTGGCTTTCTGTTTTGCTGCACATTCCATAAGTAAATATTCTATCTAAGACATCATAGTAGTTCAGACTTAGTTGTCTCAACTAGACGTTGTAGTACGATTTTGTGGGGAAATATGTAATATGTATAGAAACATATTTTGTAAATACTTTTAATAAAAACGAGTTTTAATCTACGACACTATTGCTGTTTCTAGTACCCATTATTATTTCTTTCAATCAACAAGTTTAGTTTGCTTATTATATTGAAGAAGGTAAATTCTTTTTTCTGCATGTAAATAAATATATATTTGTTAGAATTGGAGGACATAACATTTGTATGTTCATTAATGTCATAGGATCACTCTGGCTTTATGGATATAGTAAAATAAATTTACTGATAGGGTAATGTTAGAACCATGGTCTATTCCCTCTATAACAATGTCTACATATTCTTTTTGTTCGTATTCAACAAAAGTTGTAAGACATCTTTCTTTGTAAAGTAAGAGCTACTTGTAATTGTGGTCCTGGGACTTTAAAATGACTCTAGCTATATACCTCTCTGTCACCATCACCCGTGGAAGGCGTGTCTTTGTTTATCCAGGAAGACCAGCGGTTCTGACATAATACTGGCGCTTTGGTAGATACAACTGAAGCCGTAGAAGATAAATGTGGTGGTACCGAGCTGCCAGAGCCTAAATGTTTATAAAGTGACAAAGACTTTCATGTTTGTTGTACGCACTCATTTTCTCTAACTTTCTCGATGTCTGTTCAGTCAATTTTTGTTTATCTGAATATCATTTGTTCATCTCGCCAATATATTTCCATATGAATTTAGTCTTTTAAATGCAATTCCTGTCAAGACAAATATTTCCGACCAGCCATACGGATATGAACTTTACGAGAGCCATCTGTACATCAAACGGAAATCATGTATTACTAAATGTAAGCAACTCATAGCTGTAGTTATAAAATTTCGGTCTCAATTTAACATATCTTGGTTATGTACATTATACTTTAAAGGACAAATATATTGATAAGTTCACAAATTGTACGGGTTTTAACATATCTGTTCTTAAGTTAATATAATGTTCAAATATGTACCTGCAAGTGGTGGTTTTGCTGACGGCGTCTCTGTAGGCGCAACATGTGGTCCGAGGGTGGGTTTGTCTGCAAATACATGTATGAGTATAAATGATATTTTATTATGTACTGTACACAATTAGTGACTGTTTGTGGTCCAAAAATGCATAATTAGAAAGCAAAACACTACGATCCGTTGAAAGTGTAATAACGTCGGTGAAAAGGCAGTACGAAACAGCTGTTACATAAATAACTTGCTGTGTCTTAAATATGGTAATGTTAAAGTGTGCATCATACACATATACTATGATCATCTAAGGCATTATATTGAACAACTGCATCAACTACTTACCAGTGCAAGTGCACATGTATCTGATCTTGTAATCACTGCATGGTACTGGGAAATTATCGTCATTGAGACACACAGATCCTCCTTCTATAGAACACTGCATTATCTCCCCTGTACTATAGGACGGTATACCTAGAGACAAAAGGAAAAGTGCGCTTGAACATTACAGTAACTGATTAAAACGTGTGAACAAACACAAATTGTTTTCAAGGAAAATAACTACTACTGGGTAATGAAGATTTAAAAACTTTATTTCAGCTCCAATCTATTTGAAAACTACTGATTCTGATTAAATTGAACCATAAAAATGCATTAATCAATTTACTGTATTTTACCTATCGGAACCATCTAGACGGATACTGTACGGATATTCCCATTTTAGAATTTGGCAACGGCTCAAAATAATAAACTCTTTTACCATACCTCTTGACTTATGACTGGCTTTGTTTGGAAACTGACAAAATTCCAACATTATATGAGTTCTACTCGTTCGAAGGTCAAATAGTATGTCAAAATCTAAGCACTTACCATCTGATGTTATACATTCAATACTTGTTATCTTGCCATCTGAACAGAACGCATCTAGCTCTTTCTTTGTCATTATTTCTCTGTCACCATCTCCTGAATCTGGTTTATCTTTGTTGACCCATTCAGACCAACGGTTCTGGCACAAAACTGGAACAATAATATTGTTTTTTTCATTCTATTGCATATTTTTATCTTAATGTCTGATCCTTTGAATATATTGGCGACAATTATAAAACGCGTACACTGTCGTAATATCAAATTGCATTATATTTATCCCTGTATTGTTTACATCATATAAAATCTTATAGCCATCACAAACCCTAATTTATATAACTATACCATTAAAGACACGTCTCTGCCTGGTATCTATTTACATGTACCTGGTGCTTTAGTGGAGTATTTGTCATCAAGATGAGGTTTAGTCAATGGTTGCCCATTCGGACCCGTAGGTGGAGCAGGTGTTGGGGTGCCAGTGAATCCGATCGGTGGTGTAAACATTGGAGTTGACACTGAAAAAATAGCGAAAGCAATTAAAAGGTACAGGTGTACAAAACTTGACTACTTTACACATTTGAGTTATTGCAAACAATGCAAGAGATTTGCATATGCATACTAGTTAGGTCGCAATAGTTGGATATTTGTAACACAGAAATTAAATAAAAATCTTTGTGATCAGAATGTGAGACTTCAAATCTAGTTGTTCGCTCATACTTCATTCGTGTCTTCTGTCTGTCTTTGATATCAAACTCATATTGAACATAATTATCTTTTTTACGTTTATGATCTATTTTCACGGAAAAGTACTAGTATTCATACAATTTTGATTGGTATTTGACTGAATAGAAGACTAGAGGAAAAAGTTCTATTTCAGCAATTATATCTAGAAGTTATAACAAAAATGTCACCGCCGCCAATTGATGTTTGAGCATCCGCTTACTGTAGATATCTTATAAACTAAACTATTTGCAATGGAAAAATTTAGTCTGTTTGCAATTACAAATGTGTGTCTCCCAGTATTAATTTCATCATATTTATCGATCTTTTTCCGCATTAAGTATAACTTTAACTTAGATAACACTAGACTTTGTGAATATATTTTCTTAGCTTAGGCTATATTTTTCGTACATATTATTATAAAAGACATTTTTCGAAAACTCACCACATCCAACTTCATCATCGAAACAGTCGATGATACCATCACACCTGAGTTCGTTTGCAATGCACATACCGTTACCACAACGGAATTGTCCGACCTCGCAAGTCTCGCAACCACACTCGCATGTTGTCTCGTTTAAGGTCATAGAATAACCCTACAAATGCAATTATATATTAACGGAGTTTCAGGGAAAAACTTGGAACATTCATTTATTTTGTAACAGTTTTGTTATTTAAGAAAAGATACTTTAAAAAAAACATTAATGAAATGTTTTAGAACTGTTCCCTTAAAATATACATATATTTTTATTGTTGGTTACGTCAGTGTAAGTGATATTATAATTAGAACAGATAAACTTTGCTCTGTGCAATGCTTTAAATATTGCAACAGTTGTGATTAGAAAATTCTGTTTTTTACGTAAGCAGTTTAACATTTTTTCATTTCATAAATCTAAACCACAACGAAATGAATTCATTTTGTGATGAATCTGGCTGTTTATTCATATAACTGACAAAACATTCGGAAAGTAGATATCAGCACTAGTATGAATTACTTTGTAAATATCATAATATACATACGGCATTGCAGGCGGGACAGCTCTTGGGCGTACACATGACTTCTCCAGCAATACACTGGCACGCGTCACAGAAGCGGTTTTGTTTGAAGCTACCAGGCTGAAAACAGTAAATGTATCAATATTACGTTGCTTATGTTCAGTGTTTTATACATTTATACTTATTAGTAAAGATGAAGTAATGAAAACATATATATGTTGCCACGGCGGATCTGTAAGCAGGAAAAATGTTATGATACAACTAAATATCAATGTCAAAAGAATATTTACAAGAATGAAAATCAATACAATCAAACACAATTAAGCATTTACGCCTTACTATATATAAAAATATATCACCTTTGTGACAAACACTTATATTAATCACTGAAGACCATGTATACAATACATACTGCTGTTTTCGAACAATTGTACGAGCTAGCATTTTTCCTTTGATAAAATACTCTTGAATTGTAAATTCTTGATAATAAGTTAGCGTCAACTGTAAATGACACTGATACGTATTGTGCCTTTAACGCCTTAATGCATTTACGATCTGACAAAAAATATTTCAATTTAGTTATGTTACCTTGACAATCTTTCCATCTACTAGGCAAGGGCACTCGTTCTTCCTGACACATTGTATACCATTACAGTAGAACCCATCTTGGCAACCTTCCTTAGGACATGCAGATATATCCATACCTTCGAAGCAAGGCAACACCTTGGTGGACACTGGAACAGTAACTGGCTTGGTTGTTCCGTGTTGGGCTCCGGTGAATATTGCTGGTGGATTCTGAGTCGTCATCACTTAAAGGAAATTTGAAAGCATAGTTTAAGTAAACCATTTCAAATATATTCTATTGTGCACTTATATTAACAAGTGTATATTCCGGTATGGTCAAAATTAAAGGGAGACAAAAATGTATGTCTGAATGTCCATATTAAACGACACCGTTACTTTTTACCGTCAGTAGTGTTTCCTACATTAAGTGAATAAATTTATATAATTAAGTAATTTTGGTAATATTGAGAAAAAGTAATACAATGTACATTTCTTATAGTCTAGTTTCAATCATATTTTTAATTACAAGGTAGCTCTTCGTGAAGCAATCAATGACATTGAAACATGTACATACTGCATTCAGGAGTATTCTTCAGGCAGCCAAGTCTGACTTTGTAATCGTAACACAGTGGTGAATTATCTGCATTAAAGCATACGAATCCGTCCCACAGATTACATTTAACAGTTTGTCCAGTCTGGGAGTACGACAATTCGTCGTTGGCACGGACACATTCAATTTTCACTGGGCTGGTACACATGTGTGAAGCTGCTTGTACGTCAGTGATTGGTTCGCTGTCTCCACCAGAGGTGAGTGTGATATGACCTTCGTTTACCCACTTGTCCCACACGATACAACTGTCCGCTGTTCAAAATTGCGAAGCATCATTTAAATTTTGCATAAACATTTCTCAATTAAGTATTTATGTTGTTGGTTAAGGGCTACAATGAGATAGTTTAAACAAACTGGATTCGAAAATACAAAGTACTTTTATTGTATTCAAACGTATCTTAGATATATTTTTGAAACAATAATCGGCTGCTGGTTGTATTCAAATGTATCTTGAATATATTTTTGAAACAATAATTAGCTGCTTTAATAACAAAAGCAATGAAAACCGTATAAACAAAGACACTCGATAAATATAGCAATTATAATGTTTACCAATAGTTGGTGCTTTCGGCGTCATTCCCGAGGGAGTCATTGTTGGGTGTAGTTCTGGCGTTGGTGTAACAGCTTTAAAAGTAAGATGGTTTTATATAAGAAAAAATCTATTTCACATCTATTTACATTGGTAAGTCTCATGCAATACACGTAATAAATATTATTATTTATATGTAATAATGTATTTTACAGGAATTAACGCTTCTATTTGTCTGTTTAAATATCATGATAATTAATAATGTTGGTTAGGTCCAGGCAAATTGTTACATTATCGGAGTACGATATTTATATCGTAGTTGATATCATTATATGTATATATAGATCAATACTGACGTATACAATAATGGTTAAGTTCTTGAAGACGTTTTAAATGTGTTTTAATAGAAAAGTAGGTTATATATTGACGATCAATAAAAACACGATAACGTTGGGACAACAATAACTACATACAAGGATATCCCTGGTAGCATCCAAGGAGTTCAAGACGCATTGCAATCACTCCTTGCCATGTCTGTGGTACAATACGGATATACTGAGCTCTGACTGGATGCTCGAACCAGTTTGTTGCTCTTGAGTCTGAATCTTTGTTGGCCGAAAAGATCTGAAAGCAAATGTTAATCAATGCACATGAATACACAGAAAAAGAAGTTATATCTCTGTTTTACGAGTAAAACTAGAACGACTAATTCATTGTCAGAAATAATGAAATTCGTAAAGTAAAATGTCTACTTGAAGACCATTGAGCAATAAGCAAGCAGATCCGAAATAGAAACATTATATAAAATGACAGTTTCAAAAAGAACTGCGGCCTTTTCTGATTCTGGTGACTGGTAATATTGCAGGGCTTTTTATAATATCTTAAAGTTTCACCTGTATCAATAAAGAACAAGTACCAGTGCAGAATTAGCAATAAGACTACATTTGAAGCGGAGCTAAATTATTTATTGAACAGTAGTACACAACCGTCATCAGATTCCTTGCACAAAACACACCACGCGTTCCGACTGGGATTCGAACCTGGGACTTACTTATCGGATGTACATTGTACACGCCTTGACCACTGAGCTATCGATGCACATCGATTCTGGCATTTAAAGAGCAGATGCAGAAAAAAAATCCTTAAAAAGAAAAATAATAGCTGACAAAGTTCACCTTGTCTGCTCCATTATCCTTGTATGTTGTCCAATGGAACCCATCAG
>JAUMHA010013343.1:4898-20846 GCA_032359765.1 Saxidomus gigantea
TCCCATCCAAATTTATTGGTATAATTAGCAAACAAGTTGCTTTTGTAGTTAAATGACCAAAGTGTAATGTTACCTTACTCCCATCCAAATTTATTGGTGTAATTAGCAAACAAGTTGCTTTTGTAGTTAAATGACCAAAGTGTAATGTTACCTTAGTCCCATTCAAATTTATTGGTATAATTAGCAAACAGGTTGCTTTTCTAGTGAAATGACCAACGTGTCTTGTTTCCTTAGTCCCATCCAAATTTATTGGTATAATTAGCAAAAAAGTTGCTTTTGTAGTTAAATGACCAAAGTGTAATGTTACCTTGGTCCCATCCAAATTTATTGGTATAATTAGCAAACAAGTTGCTTTTGTATTTACTGTTTAATGACCAAAGTGTAATGTTACTTTAGTCCCATCCAAATTTATTGGTATAATTAGCAAACAGATTGCTTTTGTAGTGAAATGACCAACGTTACATATTAAACACAATCTATTTTATGTATTGTTTAAGATCGGGGTTTGGAGACACAGACTGGGTCGAATTCGTATGGGATAAGAGAAAACATAACACACCGTTTTTGAATCGCAAATGGGCATTTATTCAAACGCATAAAATTAGAACTGATATAAATTTCACTTTCTCTTTTTGTACTTCTATTATTATCTACCAAATTCTATCTTAAGGCTACAACAATTTCATTCTAGATAAACGTTTCTTAAATTTTCGTCCATGGTTTACTTTGTCATATAATGACAAAAGAGAACACGCTTTATCCTGTATAGGTTTTATAGCACCTGACATATTATTACTGATGTATGTGAATTTTACACCCAAATATATGAAATTATCTACGATCTCAATTGACAAGTTGTCAGTTAACGAACTAATATCTAATTTTTAAATAACATCTTTTACAAATAGTTTAAATAAAAAGGGAGATAATGTTTCTCCTTGTGTAAGACCAAAAGTAACAACAAGTACTTTGGACAACTACAGTGTACTTGACAATCTTACACAAGATTGAGCAACATTATAAATACATTGAATCATATTGACAATTTTACAGCTGGTTCTAGTTTGGAGTAACTTTATCCATAATGCAGCGCGATTTATAATATCAAAAGGTCGCTGATAACTGATGAAAATGCACCATAGCTTAGAATGTTTTGATAAAACACGTTTTTTTAATAATAGTATGCACTCTATGGAATACAATTGAATATGTTTTGAGAAACCTTGACCGTCACGTTGTTTTAAAACTCATTATTTAATTTCCCCAAACGCAAAAATGCCACCAGGAAATTACATTTACCAAGACCGTTTCTTAAAATCTCTTTAAAGTTTATGTTAGTGTTTATCCGTACTGTTCAAGGGGAAATAGAAAAAAAATCGACAGCAAGTATAGGAACAGGAGACTTCCTATTTTGTATAGAACAAAATACGGATACATACTTTATTTGTTATCCAATGCACAACTGAAATAGTGAATATGACAATGAACATATTTTAACACAGAACATGTCTGTAGTCGTGCTATAACATTTTGAACGAAGGTAAAATATACAGTGATTTCATCCCATGACACTGAAACATTTTATTTAAGATACCGGTTAAAATTAAGTTCTGAGTCTAATACAAAATTTAAGCCTGTTCTTAAAACGAAAGTTAATGGCTTCATTTCAGGGTCCGTACAATATACGGATGCTTATTTAAACCTTCTTCAATATCAAATCACTGTGCCAACATGCAACAAATACTTAACGGCGAGTTTTCTCTTATCATATCAACCAAAATGTCAATTTGCAAAGCAGTGGAACAGATAAGCCATACCAGTTTGCATCTGTGCAATCGAATAACAATCTGTTCTGTTCTTTTCAACTCTACAAATTCAAGTATTGTATCTGAGTTAAAATGGTTGTAATAGTTTTAACATGCACTGAATCAGACTTTAATTTTTTCAAACAAAACTGATGTGGTTATGAAATGACAATTATTAGGGTCATTAAACAATACACAGCTTAAACATCTATCTTTGTTTTACATTTGTATCTAATTTACATTATGCACTTTTAATTTCAGATGTTTTGCATCTTGTTCGACATTACAAAACACGATTTATATAATGACACTTGCAATTTGATATGTATTTAAAAGTAATAATTTAGACTAATTAGCATCATGTTTATCTTTGCGTAAAATGTTCACCGTTCACATGTATAACCGCCAAATGTTGTCATCTATCTGGGCTTAACATGCCTTAAGAAAATACACCACTATGTGCAAACACGACGCCTAAACATGCAAAAAATATTATAGTTGACGAAAGTTTATAACATCTGCGACACAGCTGTCTCGTCAGAATGTGGCCTTGATCTGTCTACCATTTGGCTTGTTAAAAGCCCGTGAACAAATGCCAGAGACTACTGTTCCCTGTCATACAAATGTTCAAGCAGTTTTGACTCTTACGTTTCTTAAATGGCTTCATGTGAATTAGGGTAGTAACGAAAGCGCGTCAATGACTCAGTTTAATTTATACGAATAAGATTAATATATTAATCATAAGAAACGTATTTCATATTACGTTGTTAAAGTGTTTTTGGTACATTTCGGTTACGTCATAACATGCATACTATGCAATTTATCTTTTATCTTTCTTAATGACCCCTATTCTCATTTGACCTCTTTTAAAGGGACATACCCTAAAACTAATGTCGACTAAATAACCTCCAAAACATAAATAATATAATTTTTGGAAGTATTCTAAGTTAACCATAAAGTTTCAGATATGCATTCCCATTCATTATTGATAGAATCCGCGGTTTAGAATATACTGCAGTACCGTTAACCATTCAATAATCTATGTAGAGTTGTTGTTGTACGATTAATGGATGAAGGCGATTTATTACAGAAGGGATCTATATTGATTAATTGAGGTAAATTGAGGCATTTTTCGCCATAGGTTCTTCTTTGAAATTGTATCTATTTATCATTTTACGTTCATTGAACACCTAATCTATGTTACGAGAATATAATCTGCTACATGTAGATGTAGGGAGTGCCTCTTTAAATTTGAATATCATTTCCTTAAATCGGTATTCACATTTTATTTAACTTCAAGGAAGAACACATTTTCTAATTCCCCCTAAACGTATTCGGTTATTTTCAAGTCTCCTATTTTCCATAGTGCAACTGTAGTAACTGACAATGCTTGACATAATTGACATTTCTATATGTCTGCACTTATACCTGACAGGTGGATATTTGTATATAATTTCTTCTTTGTGAAATATAAACTCAAACCTTTTAAGTATTACGGTCACGCTGATACCTATGATATAACACCATACTTGACGCACATGACCCCAAGCTTATATATCAATAATGATATAAAACTCGACATTGTAACAAAACATCTCACCGTAGTTCTATTTCATGCCTTTAACAAGAGGTGTTACATATAACGCGTGTACAATTTCCCAATTATTTTACTCTAGTTAATATTATCAAAGGCAGGCCTACAGTTGATGGACGATCTAACAAGACTATTATGCAGCAATGTTAGCTTTTGTAATGTGATACTTAGCTTTATCATCGTTGACCTACTGACGTATAATTATTAAGCATATCATTTAGGGAAACAATATTTTGTTTCTTGTGACATTGTAACATGTCTGAAAAAATGTGTGTCGATTTCATTGTGTATAAAGGAAACGACTCGCATATATCTTGAAGTCTTCCGTGAAATTCGGTAGTGGATCAGATCGGACTTGCTGACTCAGAAACATGCAGCCGTTGATTAAACAAAACTACTATGCTCTCCATAATTGCTTATTACATTTATACACAATGCCCACAAGTATGTGATCTGCAATCCAAGTTTGAGCCATATCTAGCCAAATGTGACACAGTTGTTTACATTGTGTCGATACTTAGACAAAATGTTTACGAGTACGATCGTTAGGTAACAATGAGTTTGACAAGGTAATCTAGATTTCTGTTCCACCATCCAAACACTGTAGCACTATACTAGTCATTTGTTTACCAATCTAAATATGGAATAAATTAACTATAAATATTACCGGTTGACGGAACGCATCAAGGTCAAAGTCACAAGAAATTGTAGGCAAAAGTGACAGGCACTAAATTTAGATGAGAACACTGCAACAAAAATTCAATCGGTCAAATCACTGCTACTAAAACATCGAACAAAACAGAAAAGGGTGTCGAGATTTCACTGTCAGGAATTCCACTGTTGTAAAATTTTGTTTCTCAGTGACCTGAAAGTGTGTTAGGGTTCATGCAGTTTGACCAATGTCGATAAAACAGCATGCAGATTATCTATCATTGCGTACTTTCATGAAGTATCCTTTTAACTTTCCCGATCGAGGTCTTGCGACATTTTTAGCATATCTGCTACATTGTAAGATGAATAGTAGAATCATGTAATATTGAGCCTAAAATGTACATGTTGAAGGCTATAATTGTAACCGCTCATCACCGACAATAAACAGGTATGTATCATATGACCTCTGTCCTCCTGTGTTATAATTTCATGAAGTTAGAAGATTAACTTCAAGTTGATCTATAAACTAATTTCCATTTTGCCGGTCGCAATCTGATGGCGGTAAAATTCAATGTCGGATTCTTTATACGTCGAATGTTGGACAGATTTCCCATCAATGGTTTATGAGATGTGGTATAGAGATTTTCTTTGGCTTAATTATTCTGTTGTCTGAAAATGTGGATTAAAATTAAAGTGTTAGGATGATTTATATGAAGATTAATATGCTTGCTAGTTTATCAGGATAGATCAAGACAGTTTTTCTTTAATTCTGACCTTATTGGGTAGTTTTCTACTGTATTCGTTCGTTGTAAACCAGTCCATACAAACTTGAATGGAAATTGACCTACTTTAGAATTATCTTGTAAAAAGGCCTCAATATCAATAGTTTGTGAGAAAGGGCAATATGTTATGACACACCTTTTTATTTATCTTTCAATTGCTTGTTGGGACTTCCACATAGATAGAAACACTTGGAATTCAGGAAGTGATTGTAGTTCAAAGAAATAGGCACTCACGTGGTCTAATTTAGTCTTTTATTTGGCATAGGCACTTACAAAAAGTACTTGCAAGTTTATTTTAAAAAAATATGAGATATGCTGTTCATTTTGCATCACAAAAAAAGATTCTTTTAGCATGTAGGTTTGAGTACAACTTTACATTATGTCACCTTCATTGTTTTACTTTAAATTTTATGATCACAGTCAATTTGTACCAATACTAATATTTGAACCTAACTAATAGCGGTCTTTCGAGGCCATGAGCCACTACGGTGTTATTTCACGTGGAGGTGTTTCTTGGCTGACTGTTTTAATAAAAAACCTCGTGTATCTTGCGATGCTAGTCTTCGTCACTGGCCTCTTAACTTTAGGCTATGTTTAATCATCTACAATGGGTGGTGCGGGGTTATTGATGAATAACTTTTGAAAGATTGCATGGATTTTATTGAAATATAAGATGTAGGTTTATGAACATAAAATACAGGTCAGGTTTGATTTCGGTTACAGCATATTAATTATTATAGCGGTTATTGCCCATTTTCAAAAAAAATAAATTCAGGCAAAAGAAGGTTTTTGATCAATAACTTTTGAAAGATTCCATAACTTAGATTAAGATTTTACATGTAGTTTTTTATCATAAGATCAGTTTTGGTTACATTCCACAAATCCTTTGTTCTGTAAAACTGAATCATCAGCCTACATGTAATCGAGGGACACCCGTGTCGTATGGACGCATTTCTAGTTTAAGAATGTATCTGTATCATACTAAATTATTCGTATCTGGAATATAATACCGAAATCTCGAAACAGATTCACCTAAACTTAGCGATATGGAATATTCAGATAGAGGAAGTAAAGTATCTAAGAACCATAACTCTGCCCACTGAATATCCTCCCCCTTTTGTAATCAAATAATGCTTGTCCGGAATATAAAACCAACAGTTTTGAAGGGATGTGTATAAGACACCATATCTCAAACTAAGTCCTACTCTCCTTATAACGTGAAATTAAGCTTGTCCGTAACATAATTAAAAGTCTCAGGATCTTTTTGTATTTACTTATATTGTAACATAAACATACTGATAGGATAATGACATAACCATGTTCTATTCACTCGTAAACGATGTTTACACATTCATTTCTCTTGTATCTAAGTCACTTTTTCACGATTAAGAGTTGCAAGGAAGCCTTTTTTTTGCAATATCATTGAAGCAAATACTGCTCTATACTTCGAACATGTACATCGATTTAAAAATTAAAAATATGAATGTTGTTGATACAAATAAAGGTCATTTCCACCGGTAAGACATCTCAAATAATATCTACTTGTAAACGTGGTCCAGGAACTTTTATTAACGGATTGAGTTAGATAGCGGGCATCATTGTTCATAAACAGTAACCATATCTTCAGTAAATTCATTTTTAATTATCTCCCTTTCTCGTTTGAAATTAGAGTTTTCTCGGACATCTAACATATTGAAAATGAAGAGGACATTAACAGTCAAAACTTTATGTATAGGTTAGCTTTCATTTTAATGCATTTATTTTACGAAAATAAATTGGTCAGGCGCGCCGCATGCCGCACAGTAAATGTATTAAAATGAACATTAAACTACATAGTGTTTGAAATTATTTTTTGTAAATCTAATTTATATTTATTGATTTACCAGAGTTAAAGTGCAGCGAACACTGCGCTGCGATTGGACAAAAATAATTTCAAACAGTAAGTGGGCTTATGAATAAACTACTTCCCTTCATGTAGGTTAGTGTTCATTTTGATGCATCTACGAATGCATTTCGCGGGACCAATCTATTGTAGTAAATGTATCAAAATGAACATTAACCTAAGCTGAATGTTTGAAATTATTTTTTGCAAATCAGCAATGTTCCCCTTTTTACTGACCCTGTTTACCCAAGTTACTACGCTGCGATTCGACAAAAAATATTTCAAACACTAACCTTTGGTTATGCTTGTTTGCTAATACAATTTTGATGTGACTGTTTTGGAACATTGTATGTGTACTGTTCATTCGGAAATGCATGCTTCGGGGAGCAACCATTATAGTAACCTACGCTGTAGTTTATAATGTTCAAAAAGTATGTATAACCATATATAAAAGTTTGGAAAGGCATTTTCAGTCTCTGCTTAAATAAAACATGTAATATAGGATGCTCAGGATTTCAAAAAGTATAGGTCAGTAAAAATATAATATCTCTTTTTAGAATAAAATGCAAAGGTTCCTTACCTTGTAAATATAGATATGAATAAAAATATTTGAAACTGTGGCGAATAAAATTTTCGCTTCATTTTGTATTGTAACTTCAGGCGCCACCTTGAATTCTTTAACATAGGAAAGTAATGCATTAAGATGTGTGTAACTGTGCGACAAATACAATAACAATCACTATATTAATGATTTTGTGTTGATTGTCTCTAATGATACACAATCATTTTAGGTGCTAACGTAAACTTTTGGAGGGTGCTATTTTTAAACAAAAAGCTGCCTTTTAGAAGGATACAAGTCCCAGTCTTCCAGCATATACATTAAGCCTTTGACTATTTTGTAAAACGTGTTTCAGTGTACTATGTCGTAGGGTAGTGATGTCGTATAGCAAAATGGTTTCAGATCCACACTGTAATCTTGAAAGATTGTTCGCTTTATGGTATTTTAAAGAAAGTAGGTCTTCAATGCTGATTAACCTTAATATCAAATGATAAATTTGGGACTTTGTTGTAAAGACGCTAGGTCTATTTAATTTATGATGGAATTTGATATCTGTGGAAAACTGACAATCTATATTATCTGACATTAAGAAATGCTGATATTTGTTTCGGTAACTAATTTTTCTGTGACCGTGACGCACTCTGTTATATTTCGGTCAATAATTCGAATGGATTAGTGTCCTATATTGTCCGCCGTACCTATACAAGTTTTCCAATAGTATTTCTGTCACTCAAACAAATGACGTCATTATTGTTTGAGTGTTTGAAAGATAAAATGAATGATATAGCTTAACCCAATAAAACACGTGTACCTGCTGAACCTCGTTGGTATGTAGAACAGAACACATTTATAGTCAGTTTGTGAAGGGTGTAAAGATAAACCAAAAATCGAGTCACGAAGTTAGCCAAAACTAATAGCTTCTCGTCCATAAATCACTTCATTGTTTGTTACCACTTTGGGCGGGTGGGTGATAACGAGGCAACTAGTAAAAAAAAACATGAAAGTAAGTAAGTTGTATACCTAATTTTCATGCAACACAATATATTTCCGTCAGTGCTGACGAACACCTTGCAGAACTTTATCTCTTTGAATGTGTATACCACGGATAAATGGTTTTAGGTATGGACGAGCAGATTGATAAGTTATGGAGGGCGATATGAGTAAATGCAGTGTACAAGAATCAAACTCATTACTTTTGAAGCTACTGTCTTAAGATACTTCTTCTTGTGCGGAACATAACTAGAAAAGTATCAAAGGGTATCAATTGATATTTCATGTATCAATAGAGGACAATTAATGGAAATGCTCTGTTTAAGAATTAAGAATCTCCAGCTTTTGTTAGTTAAGAAGATACTGTTACAGTGTTTGAAATTAGATAATAGGTAAAGTGAAACAAGGTAATTCGGTTGTTTAAATGCATTGAAAAACAAGTGTGCTGCTTTAAAATGCATTCAATAGGTTTTGTGGCATAGAAAGCATACATGCACATAACAATGGTTCTGTTAGCTCACCTCATACACAAAACGTTTTTATTCAAGCCATTTTTGAAGCTTGCACTCAGATTAATTTTTTATTTGATTAGTGTTGAAGATTACCCGAAAAGTGTTGCTACTTTCAATCAAAACTGTTACTCGGGGGGCATATGTCACTTTTTAGTGACAGTTCGTGTTTTTCAAGCATTTCAAGTGAGTTCTTCTATATGTCAGTGTTATTTTAGGTGTGAATACAAACAGGTACATGCATACCTATATGAATTATTATTATAATATTTAGTGTTTGACCCCATTTGCTCACTAATCGAATCGCTCTTTTTTTTAATTAAAACTAACTACTGAAATCACTTAATTTATAACGTCCAAACAAAAAAAAAACAATTTTCGAAAAGGCTGTTCAGTAATGCTTATTTAAAGGGACATACCCTATAATTGATGTCAAACTAAATAACCTAAAAAACAGAAATAATAGAATATTCGGAAGTGTTATAAACACTTGAAAGTTTAAGCTATGCATTCCCAGTCAATATCGATAAAATCAGCTTTTTAAATTATGCTGCAGTACCATAAACTGTTCCTTACTCAACATAAATTGTTGTTGTACAATTAATGGGTGGATGCGAATTATTACAGAATGCCTCTGTATTGATGAATTTAGGTAAAATGGGGCATTTTTCGATATATGTTGTTCTTTCACATAGTATTTATTTATCATTTTACGTTCATTGGACACATTATCTATGTTTCGAGAATACAATCGGAGAGATGTAAGGAGTGCCCCTTTAAGTATTCATCGAAATTGCGTAAGATCTTTAGAATAACGTTCCGAAAACATAAACACGGAGATGGTATGTACCTTAACCTATTTAAATTTATTTTCAAACGGTATGAAATTTAAAATCTGTGAAAGTTTTTTTGTCTTCTAAGCGTAAACATACATTTGTAGAATTTGCCTGTAAAGTTGTGATTTTATCACTGAAATTGCGTGTCCGTTTTGTAACAATGTGCGCCTGAAATCGTAATGCTAATTTCCATAGTCTTTACAATGTACGAAATACGTAAGATATTGACTTATAAATGAAATGGCATAATAGTATTGTTTTGAAATTTAAGCATTGTAATTTTGAAGCAAATCGCATTACAACTGGTATTCAAATTCGACGATTATCGTTGTGGAGAAAAATCTCCCGCGCTTATAACGTCAACCGTAATATTCGATTTTATATGTTGATTCTTGGTATCAGAAACTCTTTTGATAAAAGCCAGGGTAGAAGAAAAACACAGAGAACAGTGGTCAAAAAGAGGCTCCACGGGACCAGGTGAAAAAATTAAATGCATCCGTTCCTGCACTTTTCAAAAAAGATGATGAGTACACAACTATTGATTTTAGTTCAATTTGACGTTGACGATTTTGACGTTATGTCTTTGTGTCGGGTTTGCATGCGCGACGTCTGTTACGTTCATTGAACACATAATCTATGTTTCGAGAATGAAATCTGCTAGATAGTTATAGGGAGTGTCCCTTTAAAGTTCGATTATAAAAAGTAACGGAATAAATATACCACAATTTAACACGAGGATCCTCTCATACATTGTTCACTGTTTTATTTCGAATAACTCATAACTGGGATTTCATAATTTGGCATTAATTGAACGAACATGTTTGTCTTCAAAGAAATAGGAATTTTATCGTTATTTGTCACGTAAGACTTACATTGTATAATTCTTTGAAGACATTGTCTCGGTGCATGTTTACTTAAATATTCCGTGATAATTACTTAATTACTAAAGTTACGTTCCTTCCTTACAGTTTTCTACAATTACGCAAGCGATATGTCCGTTACAACATTCTCGCGCCATTTGACGCATATTTTTGTATTTCTAGCTTTTTCTGTTTTGTTAATTTGCTAAAAATAACAGCGGAATGTTGTTATCGTGCTTGTCAGGAGCAATTAACCTATGTATAAGTTTACTTTTAGAAAAACGGTTGTTTTTGCAAGTTATTAGTGCAGTATTTGTGACGTAGATATTGTCCTTACCAACCACTTTCATATGAACAAATTTCTCGAGTATTGTTAGCATGGGGCTATTAACTAGACTCACGGTGCATAGTGTATTATATGTTATTTTGGGCCTGGTTCTTGACACACAGAGTATGCAACAGTGCTGGATTCATTTTCAGCTAGGCTACGCATGAAGTGCTCATGGCGAGCTATTGTGACCGCTTCATGTTCGTCCTCTATCATCGTGTTAACAATTGCTTAAAACAGCATTACCTATGATACTACCTAGTCAGTTCCAACCAGACTACTTTACTGAAGTGATCCTTGGAGGATTATCTACTGCAACTGCTTAAAAGGTTCAGATCCGTTGTACAAATTGGCCACCCTAGCCAGAAAGTGAAAATAAAACATTTAAATGTCATCGCCTCCTTAACCAATTGTTCCCCCGCCTTATGTTTCATGCGGTTTAACTGGCTATAAAGTGACCACCAAGGATAACAATAAATTTGTTTAAATTAACATGTGTTCCATACCATTGACCCAAATCCAATCAAAACTATCATATTTACTCAAACCCTTGCACAAAAAGGCCGTCAGAGCTAGAAATAACAAAGCATTTAAACGATATGTCCTCCTTCATTGTTGGGCTAAATTCAACCAAACTTTACAGGATTGTTGATTGGATGGTCCATTATAATAATCGTTCAAACTGTACCACTGCACTGCACAAGCGGCCATCAGAGCTAAAAAATTCCTGCCCAAAACAAAGCAAGATACCAACAATAACATAAAAATATCGAAACAAATACTATAAGTATAATTACAGAAGCATACTAATTATTATATCATGTGTATATCTTCCTGCTCGAAACAAAGCAAGATACCAACAATAAGACTTAAAGTCTTAAATTTACCGTTTCAAATACTAATCGTATAATTACCGAAAAAAAAAAGATTACTATATCATGTGTATATCATTGTCACATTATGCAGTGTGCTGCTTGAATGATGTACGTTCTCGTTTAAATCATTTACATTCTGTATTCTTTATTAGTTAGGTTATGTGTACTCTTTATCATATTAATATACACCTTCTTACAGTAAGACAGCATAAGCTTTCCATATTCAGCAGTGAGTTGACGTTCGATAATTTACCGTGAAAACGGCGATTCAGCTGATGCCAAATAAGCAGTCCACTAAATTTTGCATATTTATACCTAGGTTTTCGGTGACGTTAAGTCTTAGTCACACTTTTAATTCTCTCCCAGCCAACTTAAATCTGTTCGTGTTTACGTAACAGACGATAAACAGATCAATGCTGATACACTGACACAAATGATTGATTCAATCAAACTCATGACGAACATCTACATAATTATTAATTCCACTACCGCGACCTAGTTCTCAGTCAATACGCTTGTATTAACTTTTTCTTCTCGTTTATGGCCCAGAACGTTTACAAGACCTGCTGGTAAATACGTGGTTTTATTGTATTGTATTTTCCTGGTCTTTCTCGGTTTGTTTAAAGATTAGTTTGTTCATATTTTCATGATTTAATTTGTTTGCTTTAATGATACCGTATTCGACGTTGAGTGGGCGGTTTCTATAAGAATTTATTTGGGTTAATTGAAGGAATGTCCTCATATGGCCTGATCTCAGAAACGCAAAGAATTCATTGATAAAGTCTTCTAGCATTTGTTCTTATTGTCGTTGTCGTCCAATCAATTGTTGCGAATGACGTCAGATATACAAGTTGTATGATTCTACCTGAATGACCAACATGTCTAAGACGTCAATTATTTCTGCTTCAAGATGTACAGTAGATAGCTGTTTTATGAATGCTTTTCAAGCACGACAATACTTTAAGATATATTTCTGATAGTGATTTCTATGCCTCTAAAGGAAGTTAGCGCAAGTGGAATTCTGTTCATTTGTTCATCTGTTTGTCAAGAGCTTTTTCAGCCGGAACTATCATTTTAATGTATACTGAAATAATAAAAATCATATAATGCTTACTAATATTATTATTATTATTTATAATAATAATAATAATAATAATAATAATATTGTTATTGTTGCTATTATAAACGGTAAACGGGATATCAATATTACACGTTTTCACCGTCTTATCGTGCTGTCGCGATTTCGTGACTACTGTAGGTATAAGTATGCTAAATTTATTTTCATAGACGTACATTATAATGTTTTCGGCCATTGCAACTACCCAAACTCTCACCGACTGCTGAAATGCATTTTGTTTTGCAGAATCATCCTAGTCCCACATAATAATAGCAAAATTTATACATGTTATAAAATACTTTATGCCAATAATTTCGAGCTGAATGACGCAACTCCCATGCATTTTTTGGGCAGTTTTTGTGGTCACCGACCAAACCTTGAAGTATTTTCAAATAGCAAATATTTCACTTATAATAGTTTATATCCAGACATATTGCTCTCCCTATTTCATTCTTGTCATATCACCCAGCAATTATTTCAAAAGAATTATTCCCAAATGCATTTATTTAGTTTCAGCCAATAAGCAATCAAGCACATTGGTTTAGATGTGCATGTTCTCTAGACAAAATAGTCTGCTCCCGGTTTCACCTTTTAAGCATACTCATACCTGTACTAATACCGCAGGTTGATGGGTGTGTGTGTGGGTGTGTGTGTGGGGGGGGGGGGGGTTCTAGAACTATCTAATCTGTCTAGTACAAGACATACCGATGCTAGTATTTTGAGCGCGCAGTACGCTTGGTTAGTAAGTCATCACACCCAGGTCAAAAACATGATTCTGATTCATTATTCTGGATGACAATATCCGGTCTACTCCTACGTCCTACTGAATCATGTCCTTTGCGGCTTTAACTACGGAAAATTTTCTGCAGTATGTCAGAAATGTTTAACATTGATCAGCGTGGGACCTTTATTTAATATGTAGTTTAACTCAAGATCTAGCCACTTATGAACATGAAGCCACACCTTTAAAGCTTATCCGAGTCACTGGATATCGTTGAATTACTTAGGTACCTAGGGTCAAAATTTGCCCCGCCCATTTAACCTATTTTCGTTTTTGAAGCTACAGTGATGAAATTATGACTACAAACTAATCACTTACCTTGGATGACTTCGATCTTGCGCTTTTGACCTATTTTCTGGCATTTGAAGCTACAACAACGGCATTTAGAATACGCGTACTGTTTTACGAAATATTTAAAAATTCAACCTCAGTGAGCATGACTATGACCTTTTGACTTTATTTGAATGTATTTGTATTTCTTCCCCTTTGAGGTTGATGTGTTACTGTTCAAAGTCAAAGTGAATCTAATGGACCATTTTTATGCTTCCATTTGCAATGGATCTTTAATGTTGACATTTTTTGAGAGAGTTCAAGAGATCATGCATATATCTTTTACAGCTTCCACTTCTACATCCAAAAATGCAATAACATATAGGTGACCAATATAGGACCATCATGGCCCTCTTGTTCAGTATATAAGATATGAACTCGGTCAAAAAAGGGTCACCCTGAGTTTGACATGTGACTAAGTTTTGTTTGAGAAATGATGTGTTATTGATAGTCTGTTTGTCAACTAATACATAGTATTTCATATAGTAAACTTTATCATATTCCATCACATAAGTGATTTTTATGTAAGTTGGTGTCTGTTGGTGACGTTTCTATTAATTTACTTGTATTCAGAGATCACTCATTTTCATAATTTTATGAAAACATCTCAAAGACTGTCGAATGAGACAATGCATTGCGTGTTCATCCTCTATTGGTTTAGTTCAATTACATATTTCAAATTTACGAACTTTCTACTCAGACTGATGAACTGTGTATTGATTCCGTTTTGATACATGTACATGTATTTCCATTTAGAGGTCATAGGTCATTAGTTTGTTAGATAGTATTTCAATGGTTAACGGCCCTTGTACTGATCACATGTAATGAATTAAACTTATAGAAATATATACTAACTTCAGTATAAAGTACAATTTGTATTTTTATATATATGTGGAAAGCACATCGGCCACTTGTTATATGACGAATGTCTTTGAATGCAAATGACAGCTACGCTATCCACAGAGCCAAACATTCAATATAAACTGATAACAGAGCGAACAGTAGCTATTAATAGCTGAAAGGCAATTACATGATTTTACAGTTTTCTGATTATATCAAGAGCACCGCCTATGTAGCGCCAAAGAAGGAAACATTAAACCTTAAGTACATATACGAAAGGATAAAGGTATCCACGAATGAGGGTTTAAATAAATTGATATAGCCTGAAAAAGTACACAGTAAACCATTAAGTGAATTATATTAAATCGCAGGCTTAAATTACGCGATAAAAGGTCAAAATGTTGAATACGTGACAGTATGTTTTCTACAGTGTCAGCAGAATGCATACACTGCTTAGTGTTTGAAACTATTTTTGTCCAATCGCAGCGCAGTATTCGCTGCACTTTAACTTGGTTAAATTATGTACACAGTCAGTAAATAGGGGAATAATACTGATACTACAGTTAATGTTTGAAATTATTTTTTGTCTAATCGCAGCGCAGTATTTACTGCACATTTACTTGGGTAAATCAAGTCAGTAAAAGGGGAACAATGTTGATGTGTGCCTTACATTACACTTCACATAATAATTATTTGCTGAACTTCATGGCAGCTCACATTACACAGTACTCTTGTCTAAATCAACCTTCTGTTACATCCTACCAAATCCTGAATCGCACAAAACCTTCCTATCTTAAACAGCCCTCCGCACAATGCTACGTTACTTCCGAACCTATCCTGCATCCTATTCAACCCCGCAATATACCTACCTCGTCTTGAACATCAGTAAACACTACACCCGCATCAACCCCGCAATATACCTACCTCGTCTTGAACATAACTAAACACTACACCCCGCATCAACCCCGCAATATACCTACCTCGTCTTGAACATCAGTAAACACTACACCCCGCATCAACCTCGCAATATACCTACCTCGTCTTGAACATCAGTAAACACTACACCCGCATCAACCTCGCAATATACCTACCTCGTCTTGAACATCAGTAAACACTACACCCGCATCAACCCCGCAATATACCTACTTCGTCTTGAACATCAGTAAACACTACACCCGCATCAACCCCGCAATATACCTACCTCGTCTT
>JAUMHA010013454.1:0-20846 GCA_032359765.1 Saxidomus gigantea
TCATCAAAATATCTTTAAAATTGAATAAACTACAAGACTTCTTTTAGGTGTATACTTAGAAAAGTGGTTGAGTGTATGCATTATATGTTCTTCTTTGAACTGTTTAACGATTGAAATTGTCTTTACTATTCAGATGTGTATGGCTATAAATATGTGTATATTTTATGCCAAATAAAACTTTATGTTATGTTATGTTATGTTATGTTTAGACTGCTTTGTTAATGTTAGAACTTAATTTAGCGAAGATGTATGTTTTAACACTTTTTTTTCCTGAGTTTGGGGAAGAGTATGGTTCGCACGTCTATAAAAGGGTTTTATCCACTAATTACAAATATTTTTGGTAACTGACCGATCCAACGCAGTAACATCAAATTCAACCTATGGCTTGCTAGTGTGTGTGTGTGTGTGTGCGTGCGTGCGTGCGTGCGTGTTTGTGCGTGTGTTGGTGCGTGCATGCGTGTGCGGGCTGTTGGTGTTTGCTGAGTTAGATAGAATTCATATCAGGGAATACTTTATGATAATTTATTCGATCTTAATTTTACTTATCAGCGAAGTTTAGGAATGTGTCTATAGCGACATTGTACTCACTTCAGGCACGACACATTCTTCATGAATTTATTGATGCTAAAGAAGGAGAAGAGAAAGAAGTTTATGAAATGGTCATACGAGCCCTAAAAGGTAACATAGCATAGTTCAGATAAAGCTCCGAAAGTGAAAATTGAAACGATAAAAATGATGTTCAGACAAGATTTTGTGAAACAGTAGAAGCATATATATGAATCGAACAATTTGAGGACAGGAGCTGAAAACGTGATTTCAAAATAGCCGTGTTCTTTAATCTAAATAAATCTTTCAATTGATTGTCACCTAATTCTTGTTAAGGAATGGTGCAGGCTACCATTGAAATAGGTTCATGTTGTGGTATCTTTGGACTCTGACTTTTGTATGAAGAAGTTACACAGAAAGTTGCATTAATTCTAGAAATGTCACAATTGTAAATGAAGGTCTGTTCAAGAAACGCTTGTAACCGCTGTTATTTTTAACTAGTTTAAATGTTGTTTCTCATAAAGGTCATATGCGTGTCTTGTGAGCAAATGCAATCGATGAACATGCGAATGACTAACCACTGAAGCAAAAGTCTGTACTCACACCCAGCTTGCTAAATCTTCTTTCAAATTATAATATTATAGGTCGTGTTGGGTATTGCCTTAAACTTGATAAAAATGACTATCTAAACGTTTCTTGAAAACTGTGGGATCGAATTATACGAGCATCAGAAAGATGCATGTAAATATGTTTTGTCAAATTAAATAATTTCTTTTGTTAGTTCAAAGTTTTGCCAATGAAACAATGGCAAGTTATTGATGCTTTAATGCCACTTTATTATCAGGAACTGACGACAAAACCCGCCCATGTGTACAACGATTAGGTGCACTTATCGAGGATGAAGATGTAACAGGAGCGCAATATCAAGAGAACAAAGCTGCTACAGAAGAGAAAATAGAAGATGAAATTAGTCGAGATATAACCGCTCTGCAAATCAATGGCATACGAAACATAGGAGGCCAATACTATAAAATATTGCAAATGAAAATTATTGACCTAGAGCGCGTGAAAAACGAGTTGTCCGACGATGATCCATATTATGAGTCACTTCAGCTAGAGACAGACTACTGGAAGAAATTATGGGAAAAAGCATCATGGAATCTACCACAGTACAAAGATTTAGGATTGCAGCCAAATCCGGTTCCGAAAGACCTTAAGTCAATCGAACCCAAGTGTATGCTTATATCTAAGAAAAAGGCAGAACATGAAGATGCAGACAAATCATGTCAAATTCTTTGAACTGTTACTTTGACACCTAAGTACTAACTTGCATAATTGTTCCAAGAAAAGTTGATGCGACATTATCTGCATGCAACCAAGCAAAATCATCCGTATAAATCTTATTTCAAATGAGATCTTGTATTCAGATGTAAAAGTATATTATTACTAGGCTGAAATAAATATAACGTATACTTATTCTTATGTTCAATGTTTATGATTTTCCTAATTGCAAAGTACTCGACAGACGAAACGAATTTCATTTGAGATGAAAAGAAATTTCATTACGTACGTTATATTCGTCAAACATTTATACAAACTCATTTACGTGTATATCTAGTTATTGTTAACAACTGGGCATTTATGACTTTTCAAATGAATGTTTGTGTTTAAACCGTTTATTGATATATTTTACTAAATGGTGTCCTTGTGTAAATAATAACAAATGATGAACGTAAGTTAAGGTTTGTCGAACTTATATTATCATTAACTATCATTGACTAGCATGCATACGCTTCTGACGTTTCTGTTCAGACGTTTTTGGCTTAATCTCATTTTCCAAACCAATGTGGTTTTCATATATTGGCTACATTTTTGTATAATGTAATCGTGTATTATAAATTGCAAACAGGTGCTTCCATTATTTGTACCTTTAATGTGAGCACCTCAATTGAAAGACCACACAATTACACTTGATGAATTGTGAAGGGCTCTTTTTTGTATAGAAGCAGAGTATCGAGTTTTTAAAGAATCTGACGTTGCTTTCAACTTTAGTTAATTTAGTAATGAGAACAACGTGTCAGTTCTTTTTAGCACAAAGTGCCAGGGTGAGCTATTAAGACAAACCACTGTTCGGCGTCCGTCCGTTCATCATTTGCTTCAAACAACATTTTCTTTGAAATCACTGGGCCTATGTTGATGAAACTTGGTAGGAATATTTTTTCATAAAGCTCTATCAAAGTTTTTAAAGAATGCTATTCCATGCAGAACTATTGTTGCTATGGCAACAAATAGCGTAAATAGTGTTCTTCTCTAAAACCACAAGGCCTAAAGCTAATATTTGATTTGTTGCATGACCTAGTGGTCTTCTACAAATATTCTTAAACTCATGAATCCCTGGGTCAAACTATACCTGTCCCGGAGATTATTTGACTTTAGTTAGATTTCTGTAGGAAATCTTTAAAAATATCTTCTTTAAATTACAAGGCATAGAGCTTAGATATTTGGCACTGTCTAGTCTACCTGTATCAAGATAGATCAAATTATGGAAGAATGAAAAAATTGAAACTAACTTCTGTCTTAAAATCACAACGCACAGAGCTTAGATATTTAGAATGTAACTTTTGTTTGTAATTGTGCTTATTAGGTCCACCACCCTCTAAAGAGGCTATAGTCGGTACGACCCATTTAGAGTGTAACATTATTTAGTAGACCTCTATAAATATTGTTCAAATCATGCCCAGCAGGTCAAATTGAGCCTTCCTTCAATGCGAGTGTCCACTTTGTAGTACAGCCAATGGTAGCCACGTTAGCGATATAGGGCTCTCTGGACACCCTTCTTTCGAATGTAAAATACAGATATCTGTTATAAACATAATCAAAGCACTGAAAATGCTGACAACAAGGAGTCCTCTGCAAAATTGGGCACAAAGGGATTTTTCGTACAGACAATGAGTAATAATTTGTGTCAATACTTCGCTAACAGTACTTGATTTTGTTTACAAACCGTTTATTTTAATCACTGACCTGCAGTTCATTGATAACACATCATGTTGCTGTTGTTTTTTTTTTTCAAAAACATAGTTTTGCTTGAGACTTTTTGACGAAGTAAAATACCGTGTTTTTGAATTGTACGTAACGAGCTTTGTTTATGACACATCCTTCAGGAATACGTGGCAAGACCTACTCGTCCATTATTTCACGAACTTTTCATGAAACCTAAAATTTAATTGGTGGTGCACTATGTTTCCGTAAGGGACATATGCTAACATCATAAAACATATAATACAGGTCATTATTTTCATAATGATGTCCGACCAGTTCCGCCTCCGTGGTCGAGTGGTTAGGGAAGCTGACTTGAAATCACTGTAACCTCCGACTTTGTCTCTTTATGTAGGGAAGTTGGCAGTGGCTTGCAAATAATCGGAGCCTAGTACTGGAACTTTATAGGACGATATTAGGGAAACTAGCTGCCTATTAAAATAACCAAATTCGTGTACTTTTGAAGTGGACGTTTAACTCTTACAACAACAATATCCGATCAGGAATCATAAAAGAAAGCAAATGCAGCAATATTTCTGAAGGGACATACCCTATAACTGATGCCAAACGAAATAACCTCCGAAAAAAAAATTAATAGAATATGTGGAAGTAAATGTATTATATCTTATCTTAAAAGTTTCAGCCGATTTTTGAAAGTATTCCATGAAAAAAAAACTAAAAGAAAATTTACAGAATTCAAATTTTTGTTGATTTTTTACAACCGCACCACAACGGCAGTGCGTACCCCAAAGTTTCATTTTATCACATTTTGTGTTGGTAAGGAGAGATAACCACCCGTGTAAGTAGACTATTAGCCCTACACTTTAAATTACTTTAAGAAATCCTTTGGAAAGCTAAATATTAAACCAAGACTTATTCTTAGAGCCTATAATACATTGAAACTTAAGTAGGCTACACAAAATTATTAGTGTTCTCTTACCATTTTTCATCGGTTTGCACCATTCAAAGTTTATGAATGGAAACGTTGTGAATGAAATACGAAAGTTTTGATCACGTGATCGCCGATCTAAAAATAGACTGCATATTGATAACTTTTCTCCAAACGATGTTTATGTATACATGTATACGCCGTTTATCTTTTTGAAAGTTTAACTGGCTGATATTGGAGTCAGGGACATAATTTTTAAAGTTCGTATTGCTAGTTGCTCTATAATTGCAGAATGAGTTACGTTTACACAGTCGCTGATATGTAAACGCGAGCTTTATGTACTGGCGGATTAATTGATTAATTGTACATGACTGCCTGATGGCGTAGTAATTAATATATATTGAATTTTGCCTCCGTTCGTATTAACCTTTTTTTCTAACCCATTTTTAAGCCGAGTTCGCAAACACGGTCCAAACGCGTTTTAGCAAAAGCCGATCTACTTTGCAGGCGAAAGGGGAAGCCTATGGCTGTTCAAACTGTGACATTTCTTAGGTGTTGTTTGCGGTGCACTATGATGCAAGGAATATGTAAATTTGTTCTAATACCGGCCTTACTCAAATATGTCAGTGCTGTTTAAAGATGTAGTATAAATGTAGTACAAGCCACCTTGTTATAGGTTCGAAAAATATTTATTTTTATTATTATTATTATAATTATAATTGTTTGCAAGAGATATTAATATGAAAAGTCAATCTTTACTATGCGAAGAAAATAATTTACAGCAGAACTCTAGGAAAGAGACTATACTATTTTAGTAATATGCTTAGTGTAGAATGCAAGTATACAGAACAAAACAGCAAAATAAAATGTTATACAGTAATGCAGTTTTTTGCCTAGTCAGGTAGTTGGGCTTCTCTGTGCGGTTGTCATTCATCTCATACAGTGATGCTTGTTACCACATTCATGGGCACAATGGCTAAGGGAGTACCTTTTTCGGCGTTAGCTGTATAAAATTGGGTTTGACCTACTTTTTGGACCAATCAAATATAACTAGTAAAAGCGAGGTGAATGAAATTTATTATTTTTATAAGAGGTTTTCTCTTCGGGAGAGTATTCAAATTGTTCTTTTGAAGATATATCGTCTGCTGGAGATATATACAGGAACAGTTGACGGTCTATTATGTTTATGGTGTCATACGATGAATAAGTTAAAGTACAACATGGCTAAAATATGACACGGGACTAAACAATGAGTGAATAATGTTCTGATTCACCTTGATTTTGTTCTTATTTTAACTTTTGTGTTGCTTCATATCCTGAATATTCCTCTTTCTTTAGACTACAATGACGTATGATTCGCATTCGACTTCAACATCTAAAATGCTATTTCATTGGAGTTATAAATTTTCCGCATTTTTGGAGTTTTAAGAACTTTACATCGCGAAAAGCAACATGGTTCATAATTTGTGTCCCGCACATATCATTTCATAATTTAAAAAAAAATATAGTGAAACACGCGACTTTTCTTGACCAAATTTTGTCAGCTGTTCTATTAGGTAAACATACGTTGTCTGCTCATTATACAGTGAGATGGAACACAATTTCAGGAAATTTATAAACAATTTATGCGTCGGAGTTCCACACATACATGTAGCACGTCAATTTTCAGCTCGGAAAATGCGCGGTTGCGCTTTTTGTCAAAAGTACGAATTTATTCTAGTGATACTGATAACCAGTAGCTGTATCTTTCCTATGGCCGCCAGGCTCTTGTCTTTATTTGGTTAAAATCAGTGCAGGATTAAAAAATATATCATAAAAAATGTTACTTGAATCGGGATTTGTTGACATTTCTGTAACCCACACATAGCCGAAAAGGTCACGTGGGATCGGTACCGTGATATTGAAATAATTTGGTCCTTAGTGTTACTATTATAAGTTTAGTCAAACATGTTTAGAAATCATTAGGAGAGAAAAATGTTCTTGTGTAAATGATACAGATCTTAATTGTGTTTAAAGTGCTTTTCGGCACGATGTTGTTTGATATAATTAAAAAAACTAAATCGCTGTATCAATGGCAATCTGGCATCAAGCAACATTGTATGAGATAAATGACAACTGCACTGAGAAGCGGTATTCAAGCATCCCAATTATCTGCCCAGGCAAAATAAAACTGAATAAACATCTACTGTATCACCACCCCTAAATGTCTGATAAACATGAATGTTTAGTGTTGAGAACTTAAAATAATATTTTGTGCTCGTTATACTAGCATTCTACTACACTACTATAATATCTTTCCTTGAGTTATCCATACATACATGTAAGAGTTCTACTGTAAGTGTTTTACTTTGCATAGCATGGATCTACTTTTGATATTTACATCTCTTTCAAAAAGACATAACAATAATAATAATAATAATAATAATAATGATAAAAATAATAATGATAATAATAACAATAATAATATTTTTTTTCAAACTTAAATAAGGTGTCTTATACAAAATTCACAGGCAGCGCTGTCAAACATGTTTTTCAAGCTTATCTTATACAAATACCTCTTTACGGTGGCTTTGAATATATACAATATAAAAGAAAGTGATATACACATGTTGATATCGGTATTTGCTTCTGCAGATGACTATCTAGTTATTATGTATTAATTGTTCATTTATACAAAGAAAACCATTAGTGTATTATGGCAATATGTAAATCACGGCTCATGAACATACACATTGTGGTCTACCGTTTCTTACGGAACTACTTTCAATGCGGGTGCATCGAGAAGAGGTGTAAAACGTATAGTCATAAGTTGGGGGTCACATATAGCTTCGAGAATATCTACTTCCAAAAACCAATTCGTTAACAAATCATCTAAACTTTGTTATTAACTATACACCATTTGTGCGTTTATCCCTAAAACAGTCTTCCTAGAAATGATCGTTTTGCAAACATTAATATATATATATTCGGAAATGATAAAATATTATATATTAAGTTAGAAGCTTGTTACTGTTAAATGAGTGAGATCGAATAGCAACTGAATGTATCAATTTTGATAAAACTATATGAGACGTGTAATCGTTGCTATACTGTTAGTGAGTTCTGCAACTTCGTTTGACGACTTGCCTGGGACGGCACAACAAATGTCAATTTATAAAAAAATAAATGAAAAGCACCAGGACGGCATAAGCCTTGTTCAACGGTGTATTCAAGTGTGCACAATTCAACAATTTCAGTCAAATACAAATAAATGAAGCAAATAAATGTCATGAAATGATAGACAAATGATACTTGGCACAATCCAGATACGAATATTTACCTGTGAAGGCACAACAAATGGCATTTATGATAAAATAATTGATAAGCACCAAGACGACATGAGCCTTGTTCAACGGTGTTCAAGTGTGCGCAATCGTGACAGTGACGGCCGCTTAGGTAAAAATAAACGTGTCATTGTCATCTACAATTGTTAGTACAGGTTAGAAGCTCTGTCACTGCGTATATGGGTTGTGTGGAATGATGTATAATTGTTTCATGTGGTGACTGAATATAATTGAATGAAAAATAAATTAAACATGTAACGTTAACAACATAAACTGGATAAAAATAAAGTACGATGGGGAATACAGGACATCACAATTAAACATGCACATACAAATATATATAAAACAACCCTGCGACAGAAGCAGCAGTATGAAGTCTAGTTGTGCTTGCTAAAATGGGTTCACTATGTCAAACGCTAAGGTCACAGAGACCGTCTGGGCTTCATTTCAAAATAACAAGATGTTGTCCTGCTGAAAGACCTTTAATTCCCACGTACTGGTAGACATAACACCGTTAATTTCCAGAAAAGGTCGCAAGGTCAACTGTCGAAATCGAGAGAGGTATTAAGTCTAAATGAAGTGAGATTCATAACCTAAGTTTTCATCTTTGGAAGGGACAACGCCACTAGGCTACAGTTGTCCCCTTTTGATGTTTGGAGTTTACAGGTTCATGTCAAGTTTAGTGCAAGTTTAGATAAATGCCTATTTTTCCTTGTTATATATATGGAATACATGTATAGAGATTTTGCGTTATATGTCATACGTATATTCACCGCATTTTAACAAGCGGCTTAGTTAAATTTTCTTACTTTACATTTTTAACTGGCATCAAATGCTAGTTTAGCAGGTCTTACCTATCATTTGCACAGGTCCAGAACATTGTGCATCTACACGGATATTTACATGATATAGAGACAGTGATTTCTTTTTGTTTAGGCTATGTAGTTTTGTAGAAAGCTGAGCCAAAAAGGTACTCGTAACTTCAAAAATCAAATGAAAGTTTAAATTGCATGAATAACACGTGTGTCTCAAATTCGTAAACTTTTTTTTATCGGATGTACTTCTTACACGACATTTCTTTGATTTACTTGTGATTGTATGATCTCGATACCCTCGTTTTGATAAAGTGTTTTTATTTCTTAATTGGAATTGTTCTCAGATCATTGTTTTACTATCAAACTGATCTACATCTTTCAACTATTTAAGTAAAGACTGCAACTCATAAACCGTATTTCTAAACTAATTGTTCATTCCATGAAATGAGCACTTAGAACTGTTCAGCTACACTTGACTGAGCCGGGTATCGCAGAAACAGTTTAACGGTGTGTCGTTTTTGTTACATGTTGTCAATATTGTAATTGAATGCAGCTGATTGGATAAAAAATGTGTAACTAAGTGTCTCCCAATAGAGACACCCTAATTAATTGTATACTAATGTCGTGAGCGGTTACTTAGTACCGGCTATCAAACAATCAAAAAAATATGAGGAGTAACAATATATTTAAAGGGAGATCACTGGGTATGACATTGCAATATGAAGCTTTTGCCTTGAAATTGCACAAATCGTTTGACAATGCGTCTGATTTTGTATTGAAAGTCTGACAAAAAAGCTGAAATGCACGTGCAAACGGTATTGCTAGAAGGAACCTTTGAAATACTATAGATGGCCAAAGGTCAAGGTCATAGGTACCTTTTAATGACAAAGAGACAATTCTTTTTGTGTGTATTTTTAAGATATAAAACGTTACTATTTCACTTATTATTTTGGTTCTTCATCTTACTTATTGCAGTTAAAAAAATTCCCTACTCTCAAATGGATTCCGGATTGCGGATAACTTTGAGAATTTTTATTATCATATACATTTATTATATAACTGCTGTTTTTAACACTTGATACAAGCCAAACCAGTATGTTACTTTATCTAAATGCAATAGCCCGGCTGTACTTAATTTATAAAAAGAGAGAGATATGCCCTAGAATGAACATATGGAATGCTATAGCTGGGGATAGATCAAGATCACACGGACCTTTGAATGACAAACGGTTTCTGCTATAACTCGATAACGCCTTGGTCTAGGATCTTCAACTTTGTTTGTCATACTGCTCATGATAAAAACATGACTTTTTAAATATTCATGTCAGCTAGTCACAGGCGACAGGGACCTTTGGTTGAAGAACGGTATCTCATTAACAACGCAAGAACGCATTGTTTCAGGGTCTTCAAACATGCTAGATGTTTTGATTATGGTCAGTAAATGTGCCAAATTGACCTTTTGACCAGGCAGTCAAAAGTTGAGATCACATTTACTTTATGTTGAAAATTATTTCCGTCCAAAAATCTGAAGATAAAATATGCTTTGGCCAAGGTTTTATTGATTATGATCAGTAGTCAAACGCTATTTTTTGTGGTTATTCAGTGAAAGAAAAATGTCACAATGCCCTTTTGTATATGTGCATGTTTATGCTCATATATAATCTGACTTGCGTTCCCCTTCGCCAATGACTTTCAAACTCACTAGTTCCATTAATACTAGTCTATGTAAGCATGTCACGGGGATCTTTGGTTATGAAACGATTCCGCTAAATAATAAAAGAACACTTTGACCTAGAACATTCAAATATGCTAGACTTATCGTTCATGCTATTAGAAATAACTCTACTGGGTTTAGGGTCAATTGGTGAAGTTCAGAGTCACGTGGTACCTTTGGCTGAAAAATTGTTTTTAGCACAATAGCTTGAGAACTCTTTTGAAAAGGACCTTTGACTTACTAGTCTTATTATATAACCCCCACCCCCGACAACAAAGTTGTAAGGGGTTATACTGGATTCAGCATCTGCATCTGCTAAGTTCTGTGCTTCGATGCGTTGACGGTCTTTTTGTATACGGTCAATCGGACGGAATATGATATCACTGTTGGTGAAGGTACAAAGCGGAACCTATTGACATACACTGACCCACAACAACTGCAACACATAGGCAGCAACAACTGCCATACCACGATGACTTTAACAAATAACAACAAAGGCATGTGTAAATGGAAACAGACCGTGGCTTTAATTCAATTGATATGACTGATGGCAAGATGCAATGAAATAACTAAAAAACTGTGTACACAGCTTTTAGTAATTTTACAAATTAAAGCAAAACAAATAATGTCCCAACAATAACTACAAAGTACAAATTTATTTGCATCCCATTATATCATTGTCCCCAGTGAGCTATGCACAGGAAACAAAATACAATTGATACAAACAACACCAATCTCAAATAAATGCTTTGAACTACAAAAGTACCTTAAAATTACACTTAATATCCTCGAATAACATTTTATATAATATTATTTATCTATTTATTTATTTAATTTTATAATATACTTTTAAATATTAACTTTTTGTACGATAGTCGACGACTGCATACTGATACGACGTGTTATTTTTAGTGAATAAGATGCATAAATCCTAGCACTTTAGTATTCAAACAAATGTACGTATACATTTTCTTGACGCTGATAAGTTGACTAATAAAGATTTGATAAAAACTGTTCAACTAAATGCATAACATTTCATCTCGATACTATGTACAGAATGACCACAATTTATAGAGTACATAATAATTAAAACAGAGCTGTTTAAACAATATTTACTTCTGAAACAAAACCATCACTGTTAAGTTAGGGTTTAGATGAGTTTTCAAAGTATCCTATACTCAACAGAGAAGTTGCATTGTTGCTTTATATCAGTACACAGCATTAATTGTACGTCAAGTTATTTATAAATGCAATAGATTTTTCCATAAATTACGACGTACTACTGGGCGGACAAAGGTCTAATTGTAAGTAAGACGATACATTTACAATTGTAATGTCTGACAAAAGATGTTTCAACTTCAAATCATTGTCAAGATTATCAAAAGTTTCAGACTCATTACTGACTACATATTAAAGTTTACTCCTAATATCAAAATACAAGGGCAGTAAAGAAGAACATGTTTCTCATCTTCTAAAACACTTAAACCTAAGCTACAGCAATGTAGACATTTTCTTGATTCAAGTGGTATATTTGTATATCTACCACTTTTCAATATTTATTGGTGCTTTTACACTCCTAAATTTGGTAAAGCACCTCTGTGTCTTCTATTTAAAACTTTGCAACAATAGGGCCCTACTTCATAAGCTTGTGATATCGTAATTGTAAATGATTTCTTTAAAAACATGTTACTAAAAAATAAATGATGAAGCACTATATATTGAATAATACATTTGCTTTTAAAAGAATGTCAACAATCATATTCCTGAAACAAGCTAATCGATCACAGCAGTTTCTGAAGACAGTTTTCTAGAGTGTTTAATTGATTCCCATCTAACTATCATTTATGAATGATGATTTTGATCACTATCCAAAAACAAAACATTAGACTAAGGCCTTGCAAAACGTTATTTAAAAGTGGACTGATAAGCCAGAATATATTTGAAAACTATATATAAACTGCTTTTAACGTTTGGGCAAAGAAGTTGCAGTTAACCTGCCACTAAAATTTAGATCTGTTTAGGTTACTAATAACATTATAAATCACTCATCTCTCAGTAGGCTGAAATTACTATCAATTAGAGTCCTTTTAGAGTACGTGTGTAGTACATACATTAAACTCATTTTGAGATGAACGTGGTATTCAATTGCAGTAGAGACTACAATTATCTCACATACATAAACAAAATCCACACTTTTTATCGAAATTAAAATTCACATGCAGTTTAATGCCCATTTCAACCGCATTTCGGTCACTTTGACAGTTTAACTAGCCATAGTTCCTTGGAAGATCCATTACTAGATCCCTATCCTCTATAAGAAACCGCCAACTTTCTCACGTAAAGAGACAAAGTTGGTAACAGGGCTCGAACACATGACCATCAATCAATGAGAGGTTACAGTGAATATAAGTCCGCGACTCTAATTGTTCGACCACGAAGGCGGACTTGCAATGAGCACTAAATTTGTGACATAAACACAGGCAATTTACGATATGTCATGTTGCATTTCAATAAATACAGAGTTTCGCGTTTAACAGGAAAAGACAACGAAATCTGAAAGATTCAGAAAAAGATGTAGATCAAGGAACACTGTAAATATGTTAAGGACGGTATTGTATCGTACGTGATGCTCCAGTTGTATATCGATTAAGACACTCCTAAACGCAAATCACAAAAGCTGATAATAAACAATAGCCGATGACAACATACAAAAATATGCATTTAAAACTGTAGACATTTTGCAGAAATCATTATAGAATGTTTTTATAAGCGTTATAGAGTATACACGGTCTGTACAGGTTTTCTCATACCATTACTTCTACCCTGTGTATCAAAACTGTGTTAGACTGGAAATGCTCGTGTTTGTAGATGCAACTTCGCGACTGGGTTGACCTGTCTAACGATATGGTTGTGTACTTGTCTTTGGTGTCATTATGTAGGAAATTTGTGATGGATTAAGCTGGCGTGTTTGTCCAGGAACACCTAGCACTTGACCACCGCTACCTGACCTGCCGGACGCTAAAATAAATAGTATTTACAATGTAAATTGGAGATAAGATGAGAATTGATAAGGTTTATCTATAATTGTTTTTTGTATTGAAATGTGAAATAAAAATATAAGAGATTCTTTGACTGGTTTGTATATATCCCATAGATTTTGCCAGATTTAAGATTTATCGCCAAATATAACATAAACTTTGTATTGTACTGGCAGTAGCATAGGGATGATTGTTAAAACCGACTTAGTACTTGGAGGCTACAAACCATTCGATTTAGTACTTCTGTACTTCCATATTAGGATGCCCACAACAACCACTATTATCACTACTAAAAATCCAATTATAAGACCAAACAACCACAGAAACCTGTAAGTACAAAACAATTAATAAAATAACAAGGCAGCAAGTAGGTAAAGCCATGACTATCTTAAATCGCCAATATATAGATAATTATGAAGCCGTCACAGCAATATAAGTGCACGAAATGGAAATTTTATACATGAAACGGTTACATTTTTATTTAGAATAACTCGTCTATTTTATCATTCGCTCCTTCCCTAATATGGTATAGAAGATGCAGTTTCTGTTAAAACGGTGTCAAAATCCAATACGTATAACAGTTACATTGTTTATACAGAGCCATCTTTATTTAATAATACGATCATGTCCTTATATGATGTGTAAACACTCTGATATAGATGCAGTTTTTGTTTGTATGATGTGAATACAATAACTCTTGACACAGATTAAGAATGTAATCTATATTTACTTTATAAGTATTTTTATATGCAACATAATATAAAAAACTGATTCTTTATCTGTTCATCTATACTTTTTGGGAACTAGTGCTTCATTTCAAGGTGTTAATTGCTAAAAGACACTTTTATACCTTGAATATGTTTTATCGACAATGATGGGTGGCCTGAACGTTGGTTTCTCACTCCTGTGAAAAAAGACGACATTAATAATATTTTTTGTTATTAAAGTGTTCATGATACATTTTTGTGTAACTAAAATAAATATTTTGTCTATTACATTTTTCTGTACAATGAAACCAGTATGATCATTTCATAGATTCAGACTAAGATACTTGTGGAATATCGACTTTGAAAAATAAGATGTGTTACCACCTATGAAAATTGGAGCGTTAGGTTCTATATTATACTCAGTACAGTGAAAATTTAAGGAAAGAGATCTGCAAGCTGCTATGGTATGTGACATAAATATATAATAAATAACGATTCATATTTCTAAAATAATTGTAGTCTCAATCTTGGTTATCAGAAATAAAAAATTGGTTTTCTTATTCATTGTGTATATTTTGTTTATAATATGTGAGGTTTTTGTATATTGTCCTTTTGCTTGTTTTGTACTATTTTTAGTCTTTTATGTTTGCTATTATGCTAGATCAAAGGAGAAATGTTATGTAGTTTAATTAGAATATTTTGTAATGATTCGTTGAGATAGACAAATTTGCTTGTAATCTTAAAGCCTGATGATCACTTTAGATTTAAAATTCTGATAGATTAATGATATGTATGTGCCGTATATATTCTAAAACAACGTCGATGTGTATTTATCTCTTTCGAATTAGAATCGGTTTTGTTTTCAGTTAGATTTTTGCGATATCATTACAAATGGTTTTGGTATACATAAAGGTTCTTTTTCCCGGTAAGACATCTCGGTACAAATAAAGGTCAGTTTGCCGGAAAGACATCCCTTTTTGCAAATTCAAGTGCTACTTATAAATTTAACATACAAAGTGATAAGTGATCTTAAAAGCAAACAGTATCGTAAATGAGTCGTCTGTCAATTATTTAAAAGAATATCTGTAAAATGTGTGTTTGGACTTAAAGGTTCTAACACCAAATTTAATTTTCTTTTAATCTGTAATCGTAACGGGCTTCTTCTCAGAAGGAGAAATATGACATACTGCATCGAATGCGACCATATTGTGTTGAAAATTTGAGTTAAACAAAAGAATTAATAAATCATATTTTATCTTTTCAAAAACAAAAGTAGGTTTTCCAGTTTTCAAATATCTCTGTAATTTTCCAGATGTCTCACAGAGATAGGCTGTAAATAGGTTTTACATAAATAAGCATGCCTATTTTTAATTATAATTGAAGAAATTTACTTCCAATGATGTGCAAAGTATATCTCTGACTGTTTACAACATTCAAAAAATCGAAAGTAGGACAAAAAGACCACCCAGGTCAATCTAAGAAAATACACCAACATTCACTCGTTTTTTCTGCAGCAGTATTTCAAACTGGGAAATACTTCATGGCTATTGTAAAGCTTTAGAAGCCAGTTTCAAACTGTTTTTCCCTGTTACAATTCCAAATTAAAAAGAAATTAAAAGAAAATTCGATTTGGTGTTAGTAATGGACCTTTAATGTTTATACCAGTTAAATTCTTATGATAGTTTTTCTCTGTTCAAATCTCTGCTGGATTAACGTAATCACACATAACATGCACAGAATTGCTATGCTACTGACCTTCATAAATATAACAATTTGAATTAATTGATCCTTACCCTGGCATCTGTTTCCGCACTTGTCCTGTCCATAAACAACGCTAATCACAACTGAAATAATATAGTTACAAACATGTATCATATTTTTGCGTCATATTTATTAAATCTTACATTTTCTTTGAACATGAAGTTGTATTCAAAGTTAGCTTGATTTTAACAAAACTTTGTGAATTCCATTTGAGAACGTACCCCTGTTTTTTAAAAGAGACACTCCCTAAAAATATGTGCAATTCTAATTAACTCGAAAATGTGAGTTACATTTGTACACATTAACTCAAAGAGTTGTTACATAATCGCAAGGTTTCAGCTGAAAATTGCAGCAAGTTGTCGTAAGAGCGAATGGAAGTCGCTACATTAATAGGCAGTTTGTGCACAAAAGAGATGTTTTACTATATACATGTATGTTCTTTTCTGAAAGTGTATTCATGTTATAGTTTATGTACATTTATCTCTTTTTATAGGATACATTTTGATAGTATAGTAATTATGTTTCGTATGAATCTCATGCTTAGTCACTTATTAACATTCTAAGTGATTAAATGAATTGAATTGAAATTTTAGAGTTTTATGTTTAGAAAATAATAACATATATATTTGATAAGAGAAGTAAAATGCTAAATGTCATAAAAAAAGTTCTGAATCAATGGTTTTAATATTTTTTAAATCCCATAAAACTGCGTTGATAAATTAAAATGTTTTTATATTTTTGTGAACAAAAAGAACAAATACTGGTTTAAAATTACTACCTTCTTATACAGTTTCATCTTTAATCATCACGGTTACAAAATAATAACGTAATATTTTTATCATTTACATTCAGATGTGTAAAATATTTCTTTGACAGAATATGTAATATTCATATTAAAGTATCGCCAATTTACATGATAAATGATTTTACATTGAATATAAAACTAATAAGTGCAAACGGCCATTCTACAACAATAATACGATGTAGTTGGTTGTCATCGCACTTAACATACATTTAACAATTAAACTTTGAACAGATTCTACATATCAACATTTCAAATTCAACGCGCGTGTTTCCTGTTTAAATATAATTATACTTTTAGAAATTAAGAAAAACATAAAAACAATGTTTGATTGCTCTGGTCTGCGGATAAAAGAGCCATCAATTATAAATTTTTAATTCTGTACCAAACCCTTTGCAAATATAGTTTATCTAACGCCGTATGCAGTTTTATGTTGCAGATTCTATAGGTTCTTAGCAAAATCGTATTTCAATATCTTTTGGACTCGTGTTTTAAGGAGTTCAGACGTTGTTAATGTTAAAGTGAGATAGAACTTTGACTGTTATCTTGTATGCCAGCAACAATGTTCATGTATAAACTGTTTGATGGACAAGTCTAGCATCTGGCAGTTGTCATAGTTAATACTAGTTACAAGAGACACAAGATATTGGTCGGTTGTAAAAGCTGCACTAAACGAGACGTTCCGAAAGAGACAATATTTTTCTTTGCACAAATAAAACAAAACATATTATTATACCTAACGTGCGTATTTTCCCTATATAAAATTCCAATACCGCATCGGTGAACAAAAAAAGATGTTACCCATGTAACATCATGATGTTACACCCCTGTAAGTCTAAAAATAGATTATTGGGTTCCCAATAAAATTTCCTCTCAGGCGCTTATTAAATTAATAGCGTCTGGATCAATGAACGTTTTCAGATGTGTCAGACGACCAAAATGGCTGAATTTCAACAACATCAGCGTAATGCTGCCGGGTCGGAGTCTGATTTCGGTATAATAAAAAAAATATCACATGCACTTGAGGGTGATAGAAGATATTGTGAACCATTGAAAAGTAATGTCAACCTCGGCTTCGCCTCAGTTGACATTACTTTTCTCGGGTTCACAATATCTGCTATCACACTCAAGTGCATGTGATATTTATATATTAGGTGTATGTCCTGGTTCCTTCACTGGCAATCCGATAGGCAACCACTGACCACAGCATTTAAATAATGTGTGTACATTACAGAGTTAATGAGCAGTATACCAAGAGCTTTAAATTTATTATTTTTCTTTAAATAAAAGTGCCTAAAGTAATTAACACTGCTAGCTACTTTATATTCCTTCGTAGAAAGATTCTTATGAATATTGCCACGGCAACAGAGACCAGAACAGAAGCAATTCTTTTTCTTATTGTTTTGCCATACTTATTTTCATATATAAAAGACAAATCGTTAAAATATCACATAGAATTATTCACTAAACATAATTTAAATATTCAGTATGACGTTAAGTTTGTTCGTACAAAGGCCCCATTTTCCGTGTCGTCGGTCAATTATTATTTGTTTCTAGATGAAATAATTTCGTCAATAATGAACACAAAATGACTTGAGTATTAATATAAATGACCATCCAGTATTTTAACCTTTTTTGTTCTTGTGAACATTTACTGAGTATTGATTATCCACACGTTATATTTAAAGACTTCACTCATGATTAAACATGTTTGATCTGAAAACTCCAATTTATCACAAAGCAACTAATTTCATGAAAACTTCATATCCTTTGTATTATTTTAAAAGTAGACTGTCTTTTTACAAAGGTCATTGCATATTCAAGAATCTTTATATTTCCAGACGCGTTAAAGTCCGTCGGATGAGTTATGAAGCATTTAAACTGTTATGTTTTATTCAAGAATATGCAGATAAGTATTACTACTACTGTCTGCTTCTTTCTACAATAATAACCTTAATTAAACAAATTCATACCTACCCACCAAGAAAGGTAACATCCACTGTTTCATTTTTGCACTTTATTCTAAAGTTGCTCTCCGAAATATGTATATTCCAAACAGATTTATGATTTATATAGAATAAAAGGTAATATTGTAGCTTCAGTTACGAAATTATTGTGAAATAAATTCAGGATACAGAAAATACCCATAATTCAATGACTGGTTTCAATAAAGGGTAGTTATGTATTACGAAATGATCACTCCGCTCTTCTTCAATACACAGCAAAACGTTAAGGATGAATAAATGCATGGTGCTTTTTTGTTGATTTTCGTGAGGAAAATGTTTAGTCATTTCTGTCTAGGTATAAGATCATTTCAAAATAAACAAATGGTTTTGCGATTTGTTTGGATAGAGTTTTACCCATCCCGTTCGAAAAGTAGCGAAAATGCTCTTGATAAACATGGTTTTGAATGAAAAAACTCTAAAAATATAGATGATATTTCTAGAACTGTTGTGTAATTCAATGTTGGTAGCTATAGTATATCATTTGTGAAATTATGAATAATTGCCTTTATCAACGTTATTTCGATTGCACCTAACAAAATTATTCGCCAAGGACTTATCAACTTTGAAATCTATATATCGTAGTGTATTGTAGTTGTTATTGTAGAAACTGAATAAAAGAAATTGAAAGTTCAGTTTGTTCTTTCTATTTGTAACTGTGGTAAACGGTAAAAAAACGGTTTTAACGGTTCTATAACGGTCCGGTCCGCTCAGGTTCGTTTCTAGTTTGGTTGCGGTTGTACATGTTTCCGGTTGCGATGCGGACGTAAAAACTATCGTTGGTAGTATCGTAGCAGGATATCAAGAGTCGGGCCTGTCAACGACCCGTCTTATGTACACTTTACTTGATGACCACCAGTGAAAAGCGAACACAAAATGCATACTTTAAGCTACAGATTTATTTTAGTACATGTAGACTGTTGATTTCAAGTTTCAATCATCCGACAAAATTCAGCAGTCTCAGTAGAAAAAATAAACTTATAATGAATAATTATCAGTTATTACTATCCATGAAAGGCGGCCTTATTTGTCATCCAATACAATAAAAACTTTAGCTTTTCTCCCGGGTAAGGTAAGATTTGATCCTATGGGCTTAATTTATACAAGCTTGGTAGAGGACTACTAGACAATGCTGCATACTAAATATCGAAGCTTAAGATCTTGTGGTTTCACAGTGTACTTGTTTATACAAGTCGATACAAAAACCAGTGACATCTAGTTGCGGAAAATGTTGACCCAAGAGACACAATTTGCACAAGCTTGGTATAGGTTTCAAACCAAATATGTAAGCTCTAGGACTTATGGATTTGGAGGAAAGGAATTTCAAAGAAATCCTACATTAATCTATATGAAACTAGTGACCCCAGGCGGTGTCAATGGCAAAAACAAGTTATCGATGGAATGGGATTATTTTAACAATCTTAATCGAAAACCACCGGAGAAACATGCCTGTGAAGTTTTGGTTGAATGAGGCTATCAGTAAGTGTTTTCGGAGAAGAAAAATCAGTGACGACAGACGACGCATGACGACGAACATAACAAAATCCTTAAAGCTCACATTGCCGTTGTTGTATATGACCTGTCATAAGAAAGGCAGATATTTAAAGATTTCCCACTGTGCAGAGGATGCCACCTTGTCAGTAGCGTGCATAATTAATTCGTTCTGTTTTCAGCTTAACTTAGTGTACTAATGAAATCATAATCAAATTATTATTTCTACAAAATTGTGATATTAAAAGACAGACTAGCGGTAGAAATTTGTACAGTTCCAAGAAACAGGACTTATTGTTATATCAGAAAGCTAAAATAGTTTTTCAGGTCTTTTGTTGTATAAAATTGTTGCGACCCAGCGTATTGATAGTTCCTTAATGGGAAATTTCATTGTTTCACGCTATATAATTATATCGAATAATTTCACTAACAGATGCAAAATCAAAAAGCAAAATTAAGTACTTAACGCTATGCAGTTCTTATCTATCTTTTCTATTACAATTATTAAGATTAGTTAAACACTGTTTTTTGTGTCTCATTATAATTGCCAAAGGCGAGGATTTGATTAATTGTCACAAAGAAAAGTGGATGTGTTAAGTATTTTACGGAAACGTATATTGACCCCCTTTATATATTTTCTTCATTTGCTCAAGTTATCAAGATATGTGTATATTATATATAAGTCATCAAATACTTCTGACTAAATAATTTGTTGAAG
>JAUMHA010013565.1:0-20843 GCA_032359765.1 Saxidomus gigantea
TTGTGGATAAAGAAATCCCACCCTCGGGTTGAGATACGTCCAAAAAACTCGGCAGAGCCTCGTTTTTGGACGTATCTCCACCCTCGGGTGGGATTTCCTTATCCACAACTCATGAACATGTTAGATTCACTTTGTCATGCACCTACTATTATCCTGGCATGAATTGTGATATGTATTTCATTTCAGCTTGCCGCTTGTTAAAATGTTCTACTAGTATTCTATCTTTCATTCAATTACTCAAAATATTTCAAAACATTGCATTTACGAAAGTACTAGTTAACTGATTAATCCATGTACTCTTTTGTTTTCTGAGAGTAAACTGCCTAGAAAAATAAAACCATTCTTCCATTTATAGCTTTTTGGTGAGATACTGGGGCCACTTATCCACAAACCTCTTCACATGAAAAACATCAGTGAAGCAGTAAGGACCCTCGTGCCGATTTCAAACATGCCCAATTCTGTAAGTATTTGTAATAATAAATGCAAGAATGGAAAATTCAACAACACTTTTTTAAAATAATAAATGCTGCAGATGTGACAGTAGGTGTGTGCACTGCCTAACTCTTTGACTTGATCAGGCAAATATTCCAATGTCTTATTAGGCTATTAGTGTGTTTAACTAAAATGCGATGTGGTAGTTTAATTGGCAGTATAAAGCGAATACACATATTTCTAAATTTCCTTAGGATGGCATATAAAATTTACAATTCAAATGAATGAAAACTATTGATCAGGCGGTAATTTGTTACAGAATATAGAAGGCATTTTAGGTCGTTGGGCAGGAGGCATAACAGCCGAGGACACTTCGAGTGCTATCCGAAAGGTATGTTATATCAGTCATAGCTTTTGTTCTATTTCCATTCATCTAGCTCCACACTTTTATGTATTATAAATAAAGGCTCAATTATTGACCACTCTAGCTGTATCTGAAATCAAAAAATTAAGTGGAGTTAATGCAAAATTATAAATATATGTAATATATCTGAAATATTCGTTTCAAGTTTGATGTTACTTTAGATAGCAGTAAGCTAAAATGATTTTAACAGAGTTCTGTTGAACATGTTTTATAACAAACATAATAATACAGATCAACAAGCTTTCTGACTATTAAATTATGGTCATGAAATTATTAGTAGATCTATATACACGTACATTGAAATCATTGAGGTATTACGATTATTAAATCTTAATTGTATTTCAGGTAATAAATATGAAACTTGTCTATTGCATTAGAAAATCAGTTTTTTTAATATGGATTGGTATACCGAACATTGATATCCAGTACAATCTTAATCCAGTACATACGTACATACATATATATATTAATTAAGTCAGCTACCTAATAAATGCGATAAAAACCGCCATTCCGAAACTCGAGTCTTGATTCAACACAGAGCTAAATATAGAGTTTCGTTTAAGGTTAACATAAATGTGTTTTACATTTTTGCTTATGCATTCACTTCTGTTCGTATTTCAGGGTAACATCGAATACTACTCAGACGAAGTAGAGATAAACGCGAAATTCCGATCATTTACTAAGAATTGTTCTATAGTGTTTGCCGGACACAATACTGTTGCAGCTCAGCTGGGCTACAATTCAAATCGAGGTAGATGTAATGAATACTAATAACACTGTTCAACTTGTATATAAAATTGTCATATAAAGTCCTAACATCTGCCTCTTTTTGAGCGTCGTTTATTATCATAATAATGACTCTGTAACGTTTGAAGCCTGTTGTGTATGAGCTTACGTCTATGTCTTTCTAAAAGCATTTCATAAAATCAGCTTGTATCTACTACTAAGTGGATTTCGGCTATGCAATGTCATGCTGCTTTTTCCAGAATTGGTATCGACCTTAATTCTAAAAACTCAAAGGGTAGAAAGGTTATTTTTTCTAGAAAGGTTTCCATTGATAGTGAAAACCAAATTACTGACATGCATTTATAAATAATATACAAATACGTTGTGTCACTATTTTACTTTCATACAACAGCATGCTTAGTTCATTCTGTAATTATATTTAATCATTTCAGAGTACACCGTATTAGGAGGTGACGAAGAACTTCCACTTGGAGAGGAATTTCAAAGTCTAGTAAAATGTTTTATCAACTCGAACGAGAAAAAAACTGCAAAGAAGTATGAGTGGGTGGCAAAACTTATAGAACAACTCCAGTATGTAACTCTTTATGATCGTGATTTATATTAGGTCAATATACAAACACCTCAGCAGTGATCTTTGCTGTACCTCAAGCTATGCGTTGCCTTCTTGCTGTTTATTCTTTGGATAAAACAATATTCTTGAATATCAAAACTGACCGTTTGTAAAATGATGCATAGAAAGTCTTAGTACGAAAATTTACATATCAACACCTTTAAGAATTAAGTATAAAATGAATACGATAACACGTTTCAGACATTAATAAACTTTGTCTTTAGTGTGTAATTGACATTAACATCATTAATATGAATAATCTACGTAAAAAGTCTAATTGAGTGTAACTGATTTACATTATTAAAAACTGATATACAATATGCTTAATATATGTGTTTCAAACTTTAGTATATCTGCGGGCTACACGCGTTTAACAGAACATGCTCGGCAGGAGCTGGATGAGCTAAATATAAAATGTCTACAGATATTGAGAGCCATGGTGCACAATGAGGAACGGAGACTTCCTGAAGAGTGGCCGACAAGGACAACAGAACCGAAAGTTGCCAAGTATTGTTATAGTAACTTTCTTTTTAAACGAATTTATTTTAGTTTATTTTGCATTTAAGTTGAATTTTTCACTAGATTGTAGTGTTATTGAGTCAAAATCATTGTTATAAATATATATAAACAGTATTATCCTAATACTGTATACTAGTATACTATATGTGACTGATACTGACACATCCATTTAATAGTATTTCCTTTTGCAATGTCGCATAAATATAAGCGATACTTTTTCTTATACTATGTGAGTTATATATTGAATACCATTTAAGGATATTACTTACTGATATACCTAACCTTTACGACACTGTTTAAATAGTTGCTTCTAAAATTCAAATAAAATTAAAATTTGTACCGTTATTCCATCTTTATCAGAACCCTGAGGGTGATTGGCAATATCCAGAAATTCTATGATTCACGCGATGCGATGATGAAAATTTTGCCACATTTGGCAACCAGGAATGAACAAGTAGCTAAGGAAACGCTCGGTTTCCTATGCGCTCTACTATTGAATGCAAACCGCACTGTTCAGGTTTGAAAATGTTTTGTTAATTTTTCTAATTTAAAAAAAGAAAATGCTCATAATTATGTCTGTAATGATTATTGTTGCGATCAGTTAGTTATCCTGCTTTTCAAAATCAACCGTCTGAATCGAAACAGTTTTGCCAGAAACGACGGTTAAGTCATCCGAAAATGTATCCAGTCAAGACCATGTTCATCATACAGATGAAGTACAATCTTACCATAGAAAAAAAATCCATGATATAATATGTTATACTCAGCAGTCCTATCAAAAAAGTTTGCTTGATGTTATTTTAATTATGTACATTATACTGCCTTTATATTTTGTTTATCTACTAGAGTAAACTCATCAAATTAATATTGAAAACTTTCGCAGGAATCAATGATGCAGTATTTTTTGTCAACAAAAGAGGAAGTGTTCTTTATGGCAATACGAGATCGAATGGCTTGTTCGACAAATACAATCAAGGAAAAGTGAGAATTATCAATCAGGCTAGAATTAAATAATTACTTCATAATATACGGTGATCTCATGATGTGAAACTACAGTTAACAATATTGCAATAATGCAAACACCTTTTGCCTTGAAACCTTCTTTTAAATAAGTAATATTTTAACCTAAGTTATGTATTTTGGCTTTGCTTACTTAGTCCCAAAAGTTTAAATGCAGATGTTTAATTCCTTTTATGAGAAGACTTACTATTTAACTTTCTTAAAGGCGATCACTGCAATCTCAAATGGATGTACAAAAGAAGAAATGTGCCACAAAAGGTTTTGTTTCCAAAGCCGAGAAAGCTTCTGTGGCTGCAAAAGCATTAGAGGTACGTGTACGATTAAAAACTACGACAAAAGTGAGGACAAATTAAGGTTTGATTCTTTCTTAACATGTTAGTGACTTGTACTTATATCATTAAAAAAAACCTTTTCAAGGGATATTCAATGTGTTCTGATGCAACATTTTGTTTACGATGAGCTCGCTGAGGCATATAAATGTGAAAATTCGGTATTGGGTGTTAGATTCATTTAAATTTACACACACATGTCAACATGTTGCATTAATTCAATCTTTTATGGTAAATAATATTCTTACAGGTTCATTACTAACACCAAATCAAATTTTCGTTTACATTTGGAATTGTAACTGGCGTCTTCTCACAAGGAAATATGTGACATACTGCATCGAATGTCACAATATTGTGTTGTAAATTTAACAAAAGTTTAACAAAAGCATTAGCAAACTATATTTTGCCTATCCAAAAACGAAAGTAGGTTTTCCAACTTTCAAATATTTTTGTAATTGTTCAGAAGTCTCCAAGAAAGAGGCTGTAAATAGGTTGTACATCAATAAGCATGTCAATTTGAATTATGACTGAAGAACTTTACTTCCAATGATGTGCAAAGTATTTCTCTGACTGTTTACAACATTCAATAAAGCAAAAGTAAGATAAAAAACCACCAAGGTTAATCTAAGGAAATACAAAAAAATCACTTGTTTTTCTGCAGCAGTATTTCAGACAGAAATATATTCCACGGCTATTGTAAAGTTTTAGAGGCCAGTTTCAAACTGTATTTCCCTGTTACTATTCCAGATTTAAAAGCAAATTCGATTTGGTGTTAGTAATGGACCTTTGATATAAAATATTGTTTTTATTACAGCAAATTCAACTATATGAGACAGCTTTGAGGCTGCAGAGACTGAACGGATGGGTTTGTATTTTCATTTACCACAGGAAAATAGCCATAGTAAAAATCATTTCTAAAAGAGCTGACTGTCAACGATAAGGTTCATGCCACAAACGCACAGGAGGGTGTTCATAGCTGTTGAAATATGTTGTTTAATTTATTACATGCTATAATCTATAATTTTGACAGCCTACATACCACATTAGGTGAGTTGCTATACTATCTAACTGGTAGTTTTTATGTTAAGTGAGACCATAACGATACCTGTACATGTTATAGATTCCTACTTTATTTTTGTTTGGACAGATATATATTTCATTTGTGATTTTAAACAGTTCTGATAGACTTTAGTGAACATTCTGTACAAAAGCCGTGTTTACAGAATAGTGCTTCAAATGCATTAGGCAAGTGACATGTATCATGGTAAGCCTGCTTTAACTAAATACACAACATAATATTTCAGAAACCAAAGAGAAACGGTCCAAGAAAACTTGAAAAAGCCGGAGAGAAGAAACCAGCTGACGACAAAGCAGGTACATCAGGAAAAGATAAGAAAAAGACTGAGAAAAAGAAAGACCAAAAGCCTACTAAACCTGATGGCAAATCGAAAAAGAAAGCGGATGTAGTAGATGTTGTTGAAACTGGATCCACAACAAAAGATGATCTAGCGTTAATAAATGACGCCTTTGAAGACAGCGAAATGGGTGAAGTAAAGGTTGAAATTCCTGATGATATAGATGAGAAAAAACACGGCGAAGGCGTTGAAAAGGCTGAAGAGGTAACTATTCTAGACACCGTTTATTTTTGTAAGGTAAACTGAATCACCTAAATCACTTTACTTCTTCAGACAGATATAGAATGGTATTAGAAAGTCGAATAAAAAAGCTTACGCTTCTCACACTTACATGAAAATCCCCCATGTTGCAAGTAGTTACTGGCAGTTGTGAATTTAAATTTATTCTTTACAAACAAACTGTTATAAATAAGTATATCATCAATTTAAGGTTATATAAACCTTCATTACTTTAAGCAATAGTCAGTCGCTATATGATAATGAACAATCATTGCAATCAAAGCAAAAACATAGACATATTTTTTTTGCAACGTGTGTATCGAGGTAAATGCGACATTTGATGAAAACGTATATCACTGTTAATACATTCATCATGTCAAACTACAATAACTCATCTAGTAGCAATTGTGATTGGCTTCAGTCAAAAGAAGAAAAGTCCGAGGATACTCCGTCTGAAGATGAGGATGGGCAAAATGCAATGATGTCTGGCAATGACGGATATATAGAACTCGCACTGAAAGTCATGGCCCGCATGTGTGACGGGCAGAATCACACTTTGCAGGTACATTGTTAATCTTTTTTATGTTTGTTCAAATAAGAAAAATATAAGCATGTTTTTCCTGAAATATACACCAAAAACGCTCATTAGTTCCTGTTTTCATTTAATTATATATATTTTTAAAAGATAGTACAATGTAATAGACACATAATGATATAAAATGCGTTTTTAAATTAGTGCTATGATCTTATATGGTCAATCGTTGATAAACATGACATTGTTTTTATTGCATTCTTAGACAATTTTGGCGAAGTGTACAGGCCCGAACTCTGGTTTCTGTTGATTTTCAGATAATTTCTGTGAAAAAAAAATTTGTGTTAACTTATGTTAACTGATTTTGTATTGCTTAGATATTCGCCCATTATGAAAACATATTGTGTATAATTTTAAAAATATAGCTGATGTGAAAATAACATGAAATAAGAAAAATCGGTAAAACAGATTGGTAGCTACATAATTTGAATTGTACAAGTGAACGATAACTTCTTTTTTCTATTCAAAGTATAATCAGTGTAAGCGTCAGGGGATGATTGTGTTGATTTGATTATTTATGCCGAAAGTAGTGTTTTTCTTTGAGTGGTAGTCAAAATAAATCCACTTGATCTTTTATGCCTCTAAGAATAAGAAGTACCTGTTTAGAGTTTTGTTTATAAATACTTTGCCTATACATAATTTTGCAATGTTTCATGTCGATTCTTTTCTTTTTTTCCTCTTAATGACAATTTTAGAAGACCAATGCAAAGATTAGAAGAACCATACCGAAAATTATATCTTCCTTATTTCTATCTCTCAAAGCTATGTTTAAAATATTTAACTAATCAGCTGCTAGAACAATCAAGAGCTTTAAGACCAAAGGTACGAAGTGAAAAGTGTTCTTACGTACACCGAATGTAAAGTACTATATCACGTTTGGGTATTACATAATCAAAATAATCTATAAACAAAAGTAGATTTATGAAAAAGTGTTAGAAAATAAAGAAAAACGTTTTGCTGTAAATGTAAGATATAGCCCATCATATTGCACCATAAAAGAATTTAAGGAAATGCCCAGATCTTAATCACATTCACCTTCCGATTCTACTGAATACTTAAAATAATTAACTTCAGTTTCTCGAAGTGTTCAGCGCAATTGGGCGGTAACTATGATTGAGATCTGTGAACTTGTAGAATACGTTTAGGTTGTAATGTGATAGGTGACATTTAACATTTACATAGAAACGGCTTTTATAATTTTCTTACAATTTTCAAAGATTTACCTCCGTTTACAAATTATATTGATCATGTGATTCCCCTAGTGTAAATGACATGTTTAGAAATTTATGCGCTATTGGTTATAAAAATCACACAAATTTCAATACTGAAACTTCATCTAACTCGTTTTTTGTTAAAGAACAAATAATTGCAAAATAATGGTAACTTTCTGAACCGTGTTATGATATATGTAAAAATAAGTAATATTATGTATATCTATAAATGATTGGTAAGTATCTTCTGATTGGTGATAAAGTGTTTTCTGTTGTAAAACTTTCACCTTTTGTGTTTTACTTAATATCGGACGTTTATAATTTTTATGGTCCATCTTCATTTGTTTTATCATGAATTATATATTTTTGTCTAAATATTTATTTTATGTTTTCGTGTCTATCCACGCAGGACTACCTAAGAAACCAACCAGATAACGTGAAGTCATTCAACATCGTAAGCGAGGTCACACATTTTCTAAATGTGATGTATTCAAACATAAATGCTAGGACAGTCGACTTGGTAATCCAAATCTTCGATACCATGACCGAATTCACTGCCGTAAGTGATACAAACCAATGAAACAAGCGCGGATATATGCGTTAGCTCGTTTGCAGTGCGTCTTTTCATGAGTTCTGTGGTACCTCTCCATAGATGAAAGTGATTTATAAACGAACACATCATTTCAAGTTTTTGGACACTATTATAAAGTACAACGTTTGAGAAGAGTTTTGAAGCATTACGGCATACTAAGATTTTTCTCTCTCTGTCAAATATACATCACGTCACTTTGCAGCGGTACCACAAAATTTTAAGCAAGCTATTTGCAGACGTTACAACTCTTCCGTCGCATATCCACTCCGAAACGACTATCCCGTGATGATAGTGTAGTTGTGTGTCTTGCTAAAATGGTTGACTGTGACAATAGACTTTTGTGAAATTTATACTTCTAAATACATGTAAATACTGCTCAGAAATGGATGATGGAATTTAAATCTAAATGTCATATGAAGTCCCCTATCATTAAATTAACCTTAGATTACACAACTACACCAATTTCACGTAACATTCGTTGCGGCGCTGGCTTTTCAAGGGAAGTAACCTCTGAATCTGAGCATTATCAGGCACTTGATGGAGTATGTGTGCTTAGATTATGGTAAGTAAGACGCTTAATTTATTTTACTTTTGCCATATATTTGCATCCAGGACTATCTAAGGGAGCAGCCTGATAACGTGAAGTCGTTCAACATTATTGGGGAGGTCACTCAATTTCTTAATGTGATATATTCAAATGTAACGGCGAATACTATAGATCTGGTGTGCCAACTCTTCGATACAATGACTGAGTTTACGGCAGTAAGTAAGCGTTACAAGTTCACTAGACACTGTGAATTCCATTATAAGAATTGTGTCACGTTCTGCACAATATTTATTGACTGTGTACATAAATATTGGCATCACTAGTAATTCACAAATTAATGTAATCGAATAAAGCATGGACGACGCTTTCAAATAATATTATTTTATACCACACTTTAATTATAATCTTACACTTTCTAAAGATATAATCAGTCACTTTTGTCACATGCAAATCAAATTAAAGATTATTTCATTATGACGAATATCTTTCGAAATTTGGATTTTATATGTGGAGAATTATGTGTGTGGACTTTTAGATTTCATTTATTTGCATTTATCCAATAAGTACATGAACTCTACTTCAAATGCTTACCACAATTAATCACCAGTGATCTGCTTAGTAACCAGGTATTCGCATGACGAATGAAATTAATCAGATAGAATAACATCAGGTTAGAATTGAATTTAGTTACAGAATTTGATGACTTACACTTTTGATATTGAAGCTCGATGCGTTTAAAACTTGAAATTGAAATCATTAGCTCACCAACGCAAATATATAATTAAGGCTGTATTTGACGAACCCTCTTTTCCATAAATGTTTGAAAATGTGTTATGGAAAAAAATGGCATTCTTTTCTGTACATAGTACATCATTAGAAATTGACAACCAGCATTCGTATCGTATATAATTCATTAAAGCCAATCTTGAAGAGTATATTTAACAAAGTATTTTCACTAACTCTAAACGCTTATCATATGTATAAATGTTAACTAAGTCATCTAAATAGAAAACATATTTATATATCTGAAAACCTTAAATTAAATTAAATTCGTCTTTAAAACCTTTACTACGAGGGTCACTTGTACGCCAAACTGCATTAAATGCCAACACATTTACTTAGACGAGTCATTCATATGAATAAAACTTTATTTATTAATTAATTTAGCTGGATTTGAATGGCTTTCTGACATCAACATCTTCATCCATAACATATTCGTACATTATAGTCGATGATTTATTCATTTGGAGACAAACTCTACTGTATAACCCAGCTCTTTAATGTAATCCATAAAGGATGCACTTGAATTGTTTAACAGTTTTACAATCATTTGATATATGGCATATTGAAAGTACTCTTGAAACTCTGCCGAACAAACCGAAGAGACCTACTACGTTTTGTATCGTAGAACATCTTATGGTAGGGTTTTATTTATTATTCATATACTTTACAAAGAAAATGGGTAATTAATTTCATTGCGAGCCATTATTTTTGCAGAATGACCTATTAACCCGACTTGATCTTATGAAATATGATTATATATGAGCTTTGCTCGACAGAAAAGTGTCGTGACTTTACAGTGGTTGAATGTCTCTTTTTTATATATATTTTGAATACTAATTTCACCAATTACACCATCATTTTAAGTCAGTTTGTCTACTACACGCAAACGTATGAAAGTCACGCTTTTCGTCGTGAACACATTTGCTTTTCCTTCTGTCAAGTTATGTTGATAGGCAGGTCTGTCAAAATTGGCTTGGTTATGTGTATATGCTTGCTATATGTTGATGATATACCTAAGCGTTATAAATTAGTCACATTCTCTAAGCTGTTTGTAAAAATGTTTTGAAGATGTGGGATGACCATATATGTTTTTTACATATCATGTTAACGCTCTAAAAGAGCAATCCTATTTTATCATATGTTTTACATACTTTAAAACGGAGCTGTATTGCGTGCATGTAGTCCTGCTTTGTTGTGTTTGGATATGAAACGTGCAAAATGTGTGATTAATTGTCTTGCAGGGTAATCAAGAAAATCGAATAGTGATATATGACAACAAAATTATCGACTACATCAATTTTATCATTAGAGCAAGTGAAATGGGAGACTGTCCGATAGACAAGGTAAGTAATATCTTTGCGATAGATTATTATGAAAAAACATATTTACGCCCCCTTCGAAGAAGCGCGGTCGGTAGGTAGGTTTAGTTACTGCTCAATAACTTGAGAAGGCTTTGAGCTAGATGTTAAGGTTATAGTGACCTCACACTTTAAAACGGTTTTGGCTAAATGATCTAGAGATCTCAACCTTGATAGGTACGGTGGACATGGACAGCATATTCACCTATTCATTTTGAAGTTACTTGGTCAAATGTCAAGGTCACGGTGAATTGCAATAAACTGTTTCCACTCAATAGCTTAATAAAGAGATCTAAACTTCGGTAGATACATCAGGCATGGAGAGTTGATGAATCTATTCATTTGAGGTCACCTGGCCAAGAGTCAAGGTCACGATGAACTCGCATTCAAAAACGGTTTCAGCTAGATAACTTGATAATGATTTTACATAGAGTTCTCAAACATCAAAGACACATTGACCACGTACAGTAAAGACCCTTATTGATTTTTGGGACACTTGGTCAAAGGTCAAGGTCACGGTGGACTCACATTTCAAAAACTGCTTCCGCTCAACAATGTTTTTACCTAAGATGGCAAAAGTTTACATGGTTGTAGTTTCTGGAGATAATAAGATGATCACTATTTAGAGGTCACTGGGTCAAAGTGACAAAAATGATAAAACTAGCTATGAGAGCATGAAGAGTTTATCACCTCTACTGACGTTTAGGTCAATAGGTCGAGATCACAGTGACATTATATTTAAAAATCGATTATGCTCAATAATTCGACAATACTTCACACTAAGTCTTCCAACTTTCTAGGTTTACACTTCATGAAGAGTAAATATCCTCTATTGGATTTAGAGAGTAACTCCACACAAATACTCAACAACCCTTTTGATCTTCAAACGTTCTGTAATCATTGTTAATGAGAAATAGGGGATAAGTGTTTGTTTCGGCATAATATCTCGTTATACTTTCACCGAGGTGGTACCAAAAGGGACATTTTCACGAGTGGCGCAACTACATTGGTGTTCACGAGTGAACATATCGTTATATTACATCTATACCAACATCTTTTCTGTATATCTTATGTCTCAAACTTTAATTATGTTGAGTTTGTTTCAATATGACCAGCGACACGGGAAAATGGGCCTTCGGACAAAATACTTTGAAACTAGCTTTCTTGCATATTTTGAACAAACAATATTTCAATATCAATATTGGAAAATTTCAGTTACCTACGTCCATTACATACAAAACTACAACACTTTCAAAAAGTATAACTAAGGTGTCATTGTTCACTCTAAAAATGACGTCATATACCACAATTTGACGTCAAACTCACTTCACTTTTATTGGGTAGTTAACTATTCCGGTAATCATTTCCTAACAGCATCATTTATTTTTGGTTGCAACATTACCTACTCTTTCAACATATATCATATCTGGAGAACTATTTCATGTCTTCTTTCAACGATAAGCCTTTTTTCATAGGGTATAACCAAAATAAGAAAAGAATCATTTCAAATCGCTGTTGCCATAGTAATGGTCTTGGGGGACTTTGAGGCAAATAGTTTGTTTCTGTTGAGGAAAATATAGTAGCTATCAGCTTTTATCATTGGTTTTGCATTTAAAGAGGGTGACAAAAATGTAAATTTTATGGTGTTTTTTTTATCAATTCTTGTCGAAAAATGTAAAAAATGTCCGAAAGTACATTTTCGCGCGTCGAAGGTCATATATTTCCAAACATCGCGGGAAACTTTATCAGGTAGCAAAGCAAACATAATTGCATTTGAACGACGTCATCGTCGTATGGTTTCCGTCATTTAGTACGCTCGGTATTCATTTTGACGTTAATCCGATTGGAACATTTTGATGATTTTCACTTAGTGAGTTTATCAGGATATTATCTATCGTTATATTTCGATAAACTATCGAAAAGCATAAAGAAGTCGTTATATACATTTCTTGTTTATATTAAGCTCGTAACATTAACAGGTTGAAGATGCCCTGAAGTCTAAGACACCAAATGGATTCATCTGAAAGTATTTAAACTTCTTTCGTACACTTGGCACATTTAATGATATCGAATTCCAGTCTCGACACTTTCCTTTCAAAAATGAAAACAACACTGTAACCGTTTCATTGATCAATTTGATTGCAAACTTAAATTTCTGATCCAAAAGTTTACTGAACGTTATAATTTCAGTCAATCCATGGTTAAATATTTCAGGTTTTGGATCTTAGACAGTGTATTTCAAATCTAGTTTTGGCGCTTGTCGAAGAAAATGGTCTTGGAAAGACACAGGTCGCTTTGGTAAGTGTTGTTTTCTCGTCATTTTATGATAACTTGACACATATCACGTTCACATGTTCTTTAAAACACCATCTACAGGCAAAGCACCAATGTTCTGTTGTGGTCAGATTTAAAGTTACCTCATTACTGATACAAATCGATGTAGATATTTTATGCTAGCTTGACTTACACATTGCTTTATTCACAGGAAGTGAAAGATTCCCTTGATAAGAAAGCTGTCGTACGTCTAATGACTGAATGTTTTGAACATCACGGCATAGATAAGAAAAAACTTGCAGAAATGAAATATATAGAAGAGGAAGGTGTACTACCACAAAAGAAGAGCAAAGTGGCTGTGTTTAAAGAAAAACTTTTAAGATCGTTTGGGGTAAAAACATGTACTGTCAGTACTTAACATATACTATTTAAAAACAAAATACATATACACGGGATTCCTTTACCGCTTCAATTCTTCAACAAACTGTCGCGTTTGAAATTAAATTTTGACTTTACTCCTAATATACCTCGCTGACGATCAAAATAATCTTGAGAATTAGGTAATCTGGTACACATATGCTTGTGTTTAGGGAAATAATTGTATCGGATCAGTATAACGTGCTACATGTATTGTGTTTAATGTTGTCTTGCTTTATATTATAATATTGCAAATAATGAGAAATATAAAAGGAAAATAATTTTTAATTTGTCAAAGGTTTGAGTGTCAAAATAAATTTTGACTTGACATAAGTCTTACCATTACCAGATATAAATTGTTAATAGTAAAAGAGATATTTATCAGGTCACACCAAATTGAATGATGTACAGGAAACATCTTTTTTTCAACATCACTTAAATACTTTTAATGATGCATTCACACATTTGCAGCTATGAAATTATATGGTCGAGCTCTGTTGTAAGTAAGATATCACATATAAAACTGTAAAAATATCAAAGTTGAATGATTCTATGATTGTGTTAATGCTTAAATAAGCTTGATGTATTTGTAGAAAAAAGACACTGACGAATTTGCTGAAGAGTATGAGGACGTTGGGTATCGCTTGTATCTGATATTGGCACGAATGGTTGATATTGATGTTCATCTGTTCGAATCACGTAATCTTTTCAGCACTATTCTTACACAATACTTACTGAGCTCTTCAACAAGACCAAAGCGTATTCAAAAATAACTATGTGTTTAATATTGAATTCATGGCGCCTTGTTTGCAACTTGTGAGCAAAGTTTAGAAACTGAGTGAACATTCTGTGGTCAAAAAAAGATTTTTATAGCCTCGGGATCAAGTTATCTTAGACATATTTCTTAACATTTCCGTTTTAAATCAGTTGTCAAGAAGAAGCATACGTACGTAAATAAGGAGTTAAATACTCTTAAACTCATATCTGACAATGAATAGACACAAAACGTGTCAACTAATAAATAGCTTTCTCAAAATCGTGTTTTGTTGATGAATGTATATGTTAACATACGCATATTTATTATGCATATGATATATTCCCCTGAAAACATGAATATAAATGTTGTAACAATTAGAAACACAAGCAATGCATGTAAAATTGTGTTGACCTTCTCAAATTAAAATACACTACTCCAGAATACATTTTTAAAAGACAATGTCCCACTGAACGATAGTAATAACTTGAAAATAAAGTACGGGATGATTCTTATCTATCACCGCACAGACTGAAGACAATGGACATGACCTGTTTCATTATCCTTTACGGGCCTTCCATAGAACCAACGTTGCTGGTAGGAAACTAAAATTATCAAAATCTCTCTAACGAAAAAATGCAGTTCAATAAAACTTTGTCGGTATAATATTACTTATGTTGGCATTTCAAACGATGTTCTATGTTGTTTAGTTTTTGCGTTATGATTTAAATACATTTTTAGGATTAGCGTTTTTCATATACTGTCGTAACATTTATTAACATATGTAAAATAAAGATACTTTAATAACATTAACGTTTTATTGAACTGCATTTTGTTGTCAGAGAGATTTTGATAATTTTAGTTTTCTACCTTCCAATCCACTTTGGTTCTATGGAAGGCTCTTAAAGATGCGAATCGAATATGACTAGAACATAATGGACCGTTTTATTAAAGTATTCCAGAATTTATGAGCAGATCACCTTGGGCATTACAACCTGAATATAGTAAATTCATGCATGTCCTATTAGATTTGATTTAGAAGAGAGACATATCCATATACACTGTCCATGTAAATATATCTATTATTCTAAAATCTTATCTCGTAGATTTGTAATTTTATTTCAGTCCGAATGACACCTCTGCAAATCAAGGCTTATAATTTTTACAAGAAAAATTGCCAGTCGATCGAAATAGTGAAAGACGACGAGCTGCAAAAAGCAAATTTCCGCGTAAAAACCACGGTATGATACACGTATTCTTCTAGTACTTTTTATTGACAATTCATAGTTATATCATACTTATCTTAAAGAAAGTTACCAAAGAATGAAGAAGACATAGTTTCTGCTCCGAACGGGCTGCAGTTTTGGCATAAACATGTAAACAAGAGTACTATTTCTGCCTTAATAAATTTTATTCAGTTTTCATTTTTGATTGCTACTGTTTCAATAAACTGTGATGCGCGATGTAACATGTAGGCAGGTTAAAGAACGGAAGAGAGAAATATTGTAGAAATAACGTTAGATTAAATAGCAACTTTAAACTAAGTAATTATATCATAAAAGGATCTTTGGTTTTCTTTGACACTGCATATAAGAAAGTTTTGTTAGGTGACGAACTATATATGTTAGGTGAGCACAGGTATAACCATAAATTTTTGTCAGTTTCTTAATTTTACAATTTCCTGTCGGTTAGCGCAGCTCAGTCTGAACACTGACCGACTCAAACTTAGTGGTCGCTAGTTAAGTTTTGTGATAATGACTATTTTTCATATCTCTTCAGATAGAAAGTGTGTTAATAAAAGACAGGAATTTGACGCTGTTTATAGAAATCAAACTCGTTACGTATCTGACAGCTCCCAATTACTGAATCACGTATTTAAATCCGAAACAAACAAAAACCCCTTCAACTAACATAACGAACTAAAACTGCTTTGTGATAATACATGCAGGTTTATCTTCATATATGATTTTAATATTCAATACAACTGTTACGACAAATAGACTAAGTAAAATGAATATCATTTTGAATCCAACGTTTTGCCATAGATAACGCTGATTTTCCAATATAGCTGTTAGAGCAGTTATTCCCATAAAATGTTGGTTTCCTACATAGAATAGAAATGGATCCCAAACCTCCCGCAATAGGTGTTTTTTTTCACCGAGCTGTAGAACAGAAGAACATACTCTAAAACATTGATGCATTGATGCATATAATTATGTGTCAAAAGTTTTATCGGATGCTAGTTAAAGATTTATTTTCTTTTGTTAAAATTTGCAAAAGACCGAGTAAGGAGTCACATGTTATTATGCCAGTGATGATTTACGCTACAGTGTGTACGTAGTATGTAAAACACGTTCAGTCGGCACGTTGTTCTCTTATTTTGCCGAAGACATCATATGGCCCTTTCGTTTTCAAACATAATCTGTATTAAAAGTCGTCTCTTTTCTCTCCTAAGGATACAACTGAACAGTATTTAAACCAAAACGAAAACGTACATGAACCGATTTTAAGCTTAACTTGTGCTCACTCATCGTGAAAAATGTGATAGTTTATAACAAGCTTTGCATTTTCCACTAAAAGGATTTAAGCATAAAATCTGCTCAGATAAGGTAAGGGGTAATTTTCCAATGAAATACGTGAAGTAACACCTTATGAATGAAAAGTGATTTCGTCAGCTGTCAATCCTTACAGTCTAAATGAATGACTTCGTTCACCTAAAGATTATTTTTCGAATTGCATGTTTTTTTAATGTAACCATGCAACCATTCTTTACACAAAATTGTACGGAAACTTAATATTTTTAAGTTCGTTTTAAAAGTAATAAAATGTTTCAAGAATGAACTTTCCCATCTCCATTATGTCCAGTCTTACTATAGTTTCTATCAAAACACATGCACGTATACACTAAAATATCTAACTGTTTCTCTGCTAGTCTATACAAGAAACCGTTTTCAGTAATCCAATCCAATTATTTTTGTTTTAATAATGTAACTTTTTACCATATAAATGTCAATTTGCAAGTCCGTCTGAATTGTTTAATGCAGTATGCATTGATTCTGCAAAACGGTCGATTTGTATCTTACAGATCTTTCAATTTAATAAAATGCGAATTAAAGGTCATTCGAACCCTTCCATAAATAATTTAACTAGGCAGTGTTCGTCTTTTTCGAAAAAAAAACATTTTTAGAAGTCTTTTAAAACAATTTACAGGGACACCCAGCGATACAGGTCATTAATTTGTTGTACTATTTTACTAGTGCCTCCTTTAGTAGTGCTTGTGTGCGGTACTGCTAATGTTTTAGATCGTTACCAGCTGAAATTTACGTCCACATTTCAGTTAAAGTAATATAGAATATAGAGCTTCAGAGCTAGTCGAACACAATTTTACAAAACACGTTAGATTTAGCTGATCAAACCATGTCATCGTTTCTAAAATCAGTGTTTCAATATATTTGCTAAATCGCTTTTTTCAAATTATTTTCTTAGCTTAACACTGGCACATTTGTAAAATTACAATTAAAGTTTTTATGAAATGCCAGATAAAGCGTTGGAATTCATTATTGTTAACATTTATTTTGCTTCAATCTACAAATTTAAGTTCAAAATTCCATTTGGCTTTTTTTCAACATCCTCTTGTAGCAGTTCTATCTTGTAACAATATGTTCAGATATGTAGTTTATTATACTCACTTAATTCTGTATTTCATTCAGCTTGTATTATTTGTAAACATCCAAACATAGTAGTGCTTTCGTTCGCTGTACTTTTTTTTAGCAATTATCTCATTTTATTGCATTTCGTTGCAGTGCTTTGTCTTAAACATTTACAGCAAATGGCTAAACTCACACCTTTTAACAACAAACCCACAGAAAATAAAAGAACAATAAAAATGCATTCATGAAACTTTCAATTACTAATAAACAAACGAGATTATTATTGTGTTGTTTTACTTTTATGATACTGAAATTATAAACGAAACATTTTTATGCGACCATGTTTTTCACATCATGTGATTTTATATGATCACAGAGACAGATTCTAGTATCAGCATATCAGATGTATGTTACTGAATATTAACTGATACATCTCTGTGTTAATTTGGTATTCTATTGTCACCGACAGCCATTTCCAGATGACCGGTAATTTGTTTAATAGAGAAAAATAGTTATTTTAACAATTAAATTATACGAGTTAGACACCGGATACGGGTTCTACGAAGAACTAGTCCATCACATATTTTATGGGTCATTCCAGACAATTGTCACGGTAGCACGTTGTATTGTTTTGCGTGAAAACAAGCATCATGTTACTTTAGCATTATGGAGCGAAGTCAACATGTAAATAGTCCTAACGCGTGCATGATCTATGATCAAATTTGTTTGTCATTTGCTTAACGATAAGTCTAAAGTGTCCACAAAATATGTAATATACCATTTGTCTGATTGATGAAACTGTAAGGTACTGTTTTCATGTGTATATTGTAATTGATAGACATTTTGGATTAACTAAGTATTAATGTAATTAATGTTTTAAAGGCTAACCTTTTATCTAATACAGAGAGTGCTTCGCGAAGAAGTTAAGGAAATGTTGAAATGGAGTGTGGATAGGTCATCACCCAGTAACAAGATACGGGACCTTATGGAATGGTCTGTTGACATAATGAAAGATATAGCATATCAGCGTAAAATACTTAACAATCCTGTCGCAGTGGTTGTAACAAAGGGATGGTAAGTTTCTTTTTACCATTTATGTATGAGAATATAATGCTTAAAGTCCCAGGACCACAATAAGAAGTAGCCCTTATTTTACCAAGAAAGATGTCTTACAGGTGGAAATAGCCTTGACTTGTACTAAAAAGTTCCTAACTTTACTTTTTCAATCGATGTATATGTTCAAAATTTGGAGCAGAATGTTTTTCAATGATATTAGAAAAATAAGAAAGGCTTTCTGGCAACTATTTTTCGTGAAGAAACGAGTTGAATACAAAAGAAATGAATATGTCAACATTGTTTTAGAGTGAAAAGAACATGGTTCTTTCTATATCCTATCAGTATATTTATTTTACAATATTAGTAAATTCAAACTGATCCTGGACTTTAATACATAAAGAAAGATACGATGTGTTGTTAAAGAAATAAATCATTTTGGAGGAGAACCTGCCAACGTATGTCCTACCAATAGATATCATCAAGTTTTACCGATAACAATTTTGAAACTACTCGACCCACACTAAAAGATTGGCTTAATAATTCGCTTATAGTGTTTCTCAATCTGTTGTCAGTGGTCAGAATGTGATTTTGATGACACGGATTCTTGTTACATGTATAAAAGTTGTGTATTTATCTACCGATATTATTTTAACAGTATTACAATAAACTATAAAACTGACATACAAGTAAGTATTTAATAAATTCTTGTTGAACTATTACCAGTTCATGGATGTAGGGATTGTAATGTGTTCGTTCGTATCTGTATCTTTGTTATCAAAATATTATCTTGTCTTTATTTCATTACAAACTTATGAAGGCTTGTTTGGAACAATTTCGTGACAATTCTTTCTTTCGCCATCAATATCTTGATGCTGATGACGTGGAATGCTAAAGCATCTCTGAATACGCCAGGCATCTACAAAAACACAACTGCCATACCACCTGAGGTTAAAGAGTAAGTATTGTACACCAGCTTTAGTTAATGGTTATCAAACTTAACAGAATTGAATATCGAAAAGTAAGAAGAGAGAATATAACACTGTTTCAATAATCTTCAAAACTCGTCTTTACTGATATCTTTGAAGTATCTTACCTTTCCAACATGTAAACATATTTCATTTGCTGCAAACAAACTTTTTTGTTTTTAAATAGGCACACATTAAGTGAATACTCTTAATTCTCTGACGTGACAAATACATATCTAAGCGGTGTTTTAAAAGTACAGTACCTACACTGATTGTGTGACCTAGATCTAATTGGAATTCATTTAAATGAATTTGCAAAATGTTGCTAGTGAAAAAGACGACAAGAAAGTGCAAATGTCTTCAAATTTAATATCTCAAAGAGAATTATTTCGTTCAAAGTATTAATCAGCATCAGTTTAAATCATTTGTTTAGCAAATAGTTTGAACATCTTATCATAAATAAAAAGTTTCACGATAACTTACTCTCTCATTGAATAATTACCAGGTGCAAAAGTGGGTTAAAATTAAGAAAATGTTTCTAAAAACAAAATTGAAAACAATGTTCCGAAATGTAGTTAATTATAATAAACTGTATTTTTACAGCCCTATCCCAAGGATTAGCAATCTAACTGCCGATCAGTATGCGTTGGCTCTGTTCGTTCTTGGTGGTATGCACAATGCTTTCTGTTTTCTTGTTGTCATCAGTTACTTCATTGGCAATCATCCAAGGCTGCCGGATCCCAAAGCTGCATTTCTGGAAATGAAGTAAAATGTCTTTTCTTTTCAAAATCAAGTACTCTTACTTGCTTAGCTATTACTATGTCTTTGTTACACCATAAGGTCTGCTTAGATGTTGATGTAGTAGGCCGGTTTTCACATTTTGTTAATTCTAGTTCTTTCGGTTTGTCATACATTAAAATGAAGCATTA
>JAUMHA010013676.1:2971-20839 GCA_032359765.1 Saxidomus gigantea
TTGGACGTCGACCAATTGAAGGCGAAAACACGACGAATTTTTTTCGTCGAGTTTTCGAGGTTTCTTCTGAATATTTTTTTAAATATACCTCCTGTCTCTGAAACTGTAAAGAATATCTCTTTAACTTTGAGAGATACCTCTCTGAAACTGTAAAGCATATCTCTTTAACTTTGAGAGATACCTCTGAAACTGTAAAGCATATCTCTTTAACTTTGAGAGATACCTCTAAAACTGTAAAGGATATATCTTGAACTATGAGAGATACCGCTAAAACTGTAAAGGATATCTCTTTAACTTTGAGAGATACCTCTAAAACTGTCAAGGATATCTCTTTAACTTTGAGAGATACCTTTGAAATTAGAACGATATCTGTTAAACAAATATCTCTTTCGGTTTCTTTAATACAAAGAAAAGAAACGAAAGATACTATCTCTTTAGATTAGAGATACATCTTTGTTTTTGGAATAAATTGTAAATTTGCTTGCCACATTGTTGTTTTATCGTTATGCAAACATGTACCTTATCTTTGATATGCTCAAAATAGAATGCTTATTATCACCACGCACGAACAAAAATATGTTCATTCATTTATAGTATATGTTTGGTCGGCATAAATATTCATAAGCATGTTTCTTTCATCTAAGTTTTGTTTCACTTTATAATGATGAGGTCAGGCGATATTTAGACCTAACACGTGCACGCAAAACACATGGTTTAAGTTCGTATGATAAATATCGCAGATGTTAATTTTTAACAAAAATGATCTTAATGAAAACTGTTTATGTTACCTTTAAATCAGGAATAAAACTTATACAGGTTCCGTTCTAGCTTTTGTAAAATAACATATATTCTAATAAGGGTATTTTTGGTTTTCTCTAAAAATATATAGGGAGCAACCTACATGTTTTTGCAATAGATATAGTACGATTTTGCTGTAAAGGTATCACCTTGTTGTCGTAATATGTACATGTATACTTTATATATACAAGCGCAATTAATTTGTCCGAGGTGAAACTATTGAAACTTTGAGGCTATTTTGACAGACTTTGAATACAGACCGAATATATTCCAGGAATATTATAAAAATAAATTATGTCTATGAAGCGCTAAATTTAAGATATTACAAAAAATATATTCTAACGCTATGTCTGTCCCATATGTTTTGGTGTCTTGCCTCAAATTTAGATGACTTTTTGTTGTATTTGTAAACTAGACAGTCATGAGCTTTTGAAGAGACACACCCTAACACATGATGCATTTCGCAATAATTTTTAAAACAATAATGTATAATACGTAAATGGAAAGTGCCTTCACTAAACCTTCATGTTAAAGTACTAAGCGTATTTAGAATAGCAAATTATTATAAAATATCCCTTGTAAAGATCCAAGGTCATTTTTGAGGGAAGACATGCGTTTTTTTCTGTTAAAACACAACTTTCTAATTAACTTGAAATGTTAGCAATAGGCTAAATGTACGTTAAATAGTTTGTAAGTGCATTTTTCTAGAAGAACACAAAACTTTAATATAATTATGGTACGTAATAAATCACGATCAAATCAAATATTAAACTAACTTTAAAATGACACTTAAACACGCCTTATTTATCAATTTTTACCATTTACTTCTGCCTTTTGTATAACATATAGTTTAAAGTCATTTAAAACTCTTTCGGTTTAAAGGCGCACTCCCTACATCTAACATATCATATTCTAAAAACATAGATTATGTGTTCAATGAACGTAAAATGATAAATAGTTACAATTTCAAAGAAGAACCTATGGCGAAAAATGCTTCATTTTACCACACTTAATCAATGTAGAAACTTTCTGTAATAAATCGCATCCGCACATTAATTGTACAACAACACCTCTACATAGAATATTGAATGGTTTACGGTACTGCAGCATATTTAAACTGCTGATTTTATCGATAATGGCTGAACTTTTAGGTTGTGTTATAATACTTTTGACACCAGTTATAGGGTATGTCCCTTTAAGGAATTGTCTCTTTAAACCAGTCCGATGAAAACAAATACTTTATCAACTTATGTGGCTTATTATATGTAAATGAGTTAGACTAAATTAGTCTCATGTTTCGGTGGTATGCCAACTTTAGGCTTTCCGTATCTGTACGGGATTCTTGTTCCACTGTCATAGTTCATTGTAAAACAATATGAAAGGTGAAACGGACTTAATTTTACATTACAATTAAAATTATAAAAGATAAAAGATATCAGTTTTTGAATTTGTCAAATTTGTAATTTAAATGACTCGGTTTGCAAAAGATAGCTGTTTATTATACAACTGTAGCCTAATTTGATCTGGTTTTGGGACATATCCATGTAAAGAGAAGAGCTACATCACAAATGTGTGAACACTGGTGGTAAATATTTTGATGATTTGTTGAAATTGTTTGAACGGCCGTTTAACAACTACATATTGATGCAAGGGTTACCATGGAGTTATAGTCAGTAAAAACTGGTATTGGGATATTCATGTACAGGGTAGAGCAACATTAAAATTGTTTGATTTCTGAACACTCATTGAAACTGGGACTTTGTTATATTGACAGACGCAAGGTGTCACACGGTGTTATGGACTTAACACCTTTATAGCCAGATAGTAAAATATTGTTGTTGTTGTTGTTGTTGTTTCGGTGTATTGCTTTTCTGTAACAGTGTGAGTTAATGCCCTTTAATTGTACAAATTAAACCAAATTATAATTTCACTATGTATTTTGGAAACCTTGTGTTGAATCATCACAAAAATAATGACAATGTTCATAGGTCGATCAATTAAACCTCGATCAACTTTCATTCCTAGGACCTCGATTGAATAAGTTTTCGAACATTATATGGTCATCATGTGCTAACAACAGGTACCCTGCATGAGGCATGGAACCACATCACCTATCAACAATATACATGTACATAAGTAGTATATGTATAAACTAAACATTTTTTATTTTATTTTGTAACTTAAGACATTGACAGGTACATACTACCATATAACTGATGTCAAACTAAATAACACCCAAAACATAAATAATAGAATATTTGCAAGTATTATTTCTTAACCTCAAAGTTTCAGCTATGCATTCCCAGTCATTATCGATAAAATCAGTGGTTTAAAATATACTGCACTACCGTAAACCATTCAATAATCTATGTAGAGTTGTTGTACTATTAATGGGTGGATGCGATTTATTACAGAAAGCCTCTATATTGATTAATTGTGGTAAAATGAGGCATTTTTCGCCATAGATTCTTCTCTGAAATTGTAATTATTTATCATTTTACGTTCATTGAACACATAATCTATGTTTCGAGAATATAATCTGCTAGATGTATGGAGTGCCACTTTAAGTTAGTGTCTCTGACAGATTTTCATTTGAAGGAACTTTGTTTATTTTATCTGAAGACACAGAATGGAAACAAACGACCGTGTAACAAAAGAAAAAGGGATTGAAACAACAACGGACAATAGGACATCTATACTTTACAGAATTGACAAGACGCCGCCATGGTATCTGTGCGTTATGCTTGGTCTTCAGGTAAATGAAAACTGTATCGAATGATTATCATGATAACAAGTTATTACGTATATTTCTATAGTGAAGAAAAATGTTAAAGGAGCGACGTGACAAAACCTGGCTTAAAGAAAAAATGTGACTTTTTTTAGTTACATGTACTTGCTTTTCAATTGACGGAATGTCATTTTTCACGGTCATCGTTTTGTTAAGAAATTGTTTCTATAACAGTTTCTTCTATCACAATTGTGTAAAACCTTAACAAATACAGACAAATATAACTCATGTTGCCATGGCAATCTTTGTAAACATGCTTCTCAACATTTAGGAATGTAGGATTAATTATTGGTGTCGTATTGTCCAAGGGACAGGCGATTGTTGCAAGATCTCCAGTTAATATAAAAACTTAAGGAAAAAAATATATAAAGGGTGTCAATATACGTTTCCGTAGTATTTAGATATAACTTCCACCTTCACAATGTTTCAATTTCACATTACCCTCTTAGTAAGTATTAAATGATCTAGTTTCCCATCAATGATACCAGTTACTGAGTAGATATAGTTACAACCGACATGATTTTAGCTGACTCAAATGTTTTGTGAAAAGTTCAAATGACGATGCATTTTTAAAGTGTAATAAAATAATAAAACAAATCCTGTTTTAACGTTATTTGTAAAGAAATAGTATTAAATTAACACTTTTATAAATAAATTTGTTAGCAAGATCTATCTTTAGAAAAGATGGTAGGCGCAATTTTAAGGACATGAAAGCATTGGTAGATATATTTTATGGTAAAAAATAGACATATTTAAAAAAAGATTTTACAGCCAGAAGGCGCCAAATGTCACAGGGTGAGAAAAAGTGTCTACCCTGACCGGGACGCTAACCTTAGGCCTTTCGCACACAGTGTTGTAAGAGCGAACGTTCTCCCGACTGAGTTAATCGGCTGATTACACCTTTTCACCCAAATTGTGATTAAGTCCGCTCTATGACACGTGCATCAGGCAAACAAACTTAATCCTTGTTTCTCTTATCAAACATGTAACTCCATTATTGAGAGTTGTTCACTGGTCTAGAAAATATACTTAACACGTATAATTTAAAAATGAACTTAACATAACTTTTACGGTAACAACACATTATGTTGATAGATAGGAACTACTTACGTACTGAAATTATAAATTTTATAGCATTCAAGAAAGACTGAAAACACAAGTTACAGTATTTTATTGACCTGTTTTATTCGGTATTGTCCATTTAAAAGGTGACTTACAGAATAATTGTTTCAACCCAAAACGTATTATAAATTCCACTAGTCATTTCATTGACGGTTGAAAAGTTACTAACTTCCAGTTAAGGGCGAGCTTAATACGGCTGCACCTTAAGAAAGTGAGAAGTCGAAAAAGTCGCATTGGCCTAGAACTATAGAGAATAAGGTGTCCGAATTCGGAGCAATATATTTATTTTTGTCATATATAACAAAAGCATATATAACAATTTTTTCCCCATTTTCCATTTATTTCATTACTTTCATTGCGCTCTCTGTCAGAATAGTTCTCACACTCGATATCGGTAGCAGTTGCCTTTTCTTCGCTTACATCAATAATTAGAATCAAGTAACTTCATTGCATTTTTACTACAATTACGCGTTTGCAGCTTTTATCAAAATGTTTATGAAATCTACTCTTATTTTCTTTATCCCACTTATATTTTCTACCTCCAAATACAGACAGAATTCTGGCGTCATTTTACATTTACTTCCAAAGAAAACGCGTGCACTTCGGCAACTATGAATGTCAAAAAAATACTAACTCGACCAGGACTCGAATTTCGACCAGTCGATGTATCTGCCACACTATCTTTGGTGATATTACAAGGCTATTACAGCGTATATATTTTTTTCCTAACAAAATATAAAGGGATAAATTTACATTGATATCTCCACATGTATTATAAGTTAAATAAATACTTGCATGGTAAATTAGAAAATATTTCATTTTCCATAATTATTGTCAGTACTTTATTAGCTATTAGTACATGTAAATTGTTATCTGTTTCCAGCACTACCTGACTGCCTTTGGGGCATGCATATCAATCCCGATACTCCTAAGTGAATTCTTCTGTATGGATCAAGACAAAGTAGGAATCAGTGAATTAATTGGAACTACTTTCATTGTCTCTGGCGTCTCTACACTTCTTCAGACTACATTTGGAGTAAGGTATGAACGTTTGCTTCTTACTACAAAATCAGCAGTTTAAAATACGACAAGGCGTGTCATAACATTTCCAAGCTACATTTTGAGGTATGTATATAAAATATGTATGTCAGCTATGAGAAAAAGCGTCAATATTCGGTGTTGACACATAGTACATACATGTCTACGAAACAGTTACATTCTCATGAGGACATGGTCCCAAAAGAAACGAACTCACTTTTGCTACGATGAGTTGCTTTAAATTTCCTCTTAAAGTTATATTGCCCTTCTTATTGACTATATTTAATTATTGCCAAGAATTAAGCTTACAACACAGCAAATGCTTTGAAAACAGGCAACAATGAATTATATTAAGTGATTAACGACAAGTTATGTATATATTTTACATATTTTATATACATATCTCAAAATGTAGCTCACGCCTGGTCGTAATTCATGTTATTTATGTGAAGTGCTAACAGATATTAATGTACATATATGTAAAGCAATAAAGGATTTTCCTTTTGTTTTGAATAAGATAGTCAAAAACATTAATTTATAGATATCCGCTTTATTCATTGGGAATGAAATTGTTATAAGATTCATATATTGTGTTTATAACTATGGACATTTGTATTACTCTATTGGTTTACTTCAGTGATAATGTCCTGTTTAAAAAGACGATGGTCACTTTGAACGGTAATATCACTTTAACGTTTAAGTCGCATATCTGCTTCAAAAAGATCAGCTCATTTGTTTTATTGCATAATATATTTAAGATTGATATATTGCTAAAATGAAAATAACATCTTTTCATACTACAAATACACCCTAACAATTACTTAACTGTTAAATGTATTATATGGCAAATGCCATATTCAGAAATAATAGCAGAAGATTTCATTTCAGGTTGCCTATAGTTCAAGGAGGAACCTTTATATTCGTTGCGCCGACAATTGCCATTTTGATGCAGAAGAAATGGAATTGTCCATATAGAGAAGCAAGGGCTACAGGTTGCCCTTCTAGTATTTCTTAATTTTGTTTGACACTGTTTTAAACTATCGTATTCACGTACATTCAGAAAATTGTACATTTTAATATTGGGAATATTGATACATAGATCAATTGCTATGGAAAGTAACATATCAAATATAGGTTGGACTCCTTAAAACGTATACGATAATTATTGCGGATGGGGTTCTTTTTATATAGTTAGATATATAGATATAGACCTGAGTTTTTTCAAACTTGAATATATTGTAGATTTGACTCTTTCCAACTTTACGGCATCCCACTTGCCCGAGGTTGGCAGTGATGCCCATCGTGAAATGTGGATGGAAAGAATACGTGAGGTAACATAGATACATAGACGAACTACGTTTGACTCTAAACCTTAAGGAAAACTTTTAACATGTGATATCCACTTTTAGTACAATATACGAAAATTCACAACTTGGAAAAAGACAATAAATTGAAAAGCGACCGAATATTTTGCAATGGAAAATAGACAGAATTGTTCAAATAGTTAATTCAATCCTGGTTTGTTACATCATAATTGTTACGATCTCAATAAAAGAGTAGAACGTATAAAGTGAATACCGATGAAACATTTGCAAATAAGTTTGCAAAATCTTGTTGCACTGAAGATATTACCTGTAGCGATTTAGTTGTGAATTTTAAGGCACGCACACAATTAATTATGATATAAGAGGCAATTTTACGTCTTCTGTCAAAAGCTTGTTCATTTTTCTAAACCATTTTAAACTTGATGATCATGCACTTTTTATTTTATTTAAAAATCATAATTTATTGATATAAAAATGCTTCAATTTTAAATATGTACGGAAGCAAAATCATTTTAATATGCAAAACAATGTGTTCATACAATGCACATAATTTAACATATTCTAAGGTGGCAATCTAAGGTGACCTCGAATGCAATTATGGTGTTCCGGCCACACACGGTTATCAAATCTTGTCAATATTACTGGGTTATTGATTTTCTAGTCCGCTTTTTTTCTGTTATGTATCGAACGAATTGTTGTAGAGGACCCATGCAAAAATATTGCGTCAGAAAAACTTTGTTATCCTTGGGACTTCTGATCTAAATATTGATGTATGTAATGCTAAAGATACTTAAATATTGATATCAAAAGCAGGTAAAACATTTTTTACAAGACTGTAAAATGCAACCTTTAAAGCATTTGCCATATTTTCTGTTATTTCAGATACAAGGGACAATTATGGTTGCTTCTGTTTTTCAAGTGATAACTGGGTGCAGTGGACTAATTGGTTTCATTCTCCGGTTTGTTGGACCTCTAACGATAGCTCCGTCAGTTACGTTAATTGGTTTGTCACTTTTTTCTACCGGGTCATCTATGGCATCACAACATTGGTGGATTGCTCTCACGTAAGGAAAAACACAAAATACTGTTTACATAGAAACTTGGAATTTTTACAGTATATTTATTTGCAAATAAATATCATATGATATCATACATAAAATCAACCATATACATCCAATTTTTGAAAGTAATACCACAGAAATATCCCATTTTATTACATATCACAAACTAAATATCACAGAAGTTGATTGTTGAGAGCAATACACGTATTTCCATTAATATCACATGTAAATATCTTTTTGGTCAATTCAACACAATAATTACATACGCTTTTTTATATGTTGCCTAACAATAGCACACTAAACCTTTAAATAACAGAAACAGTAACTTTACTATTGTTCGATTTAATCTTGCATATTAGTTAATTCAAAAACTTACAGTATCAATACTGTAAGGAAAATGACTGTATATATGCAGGATAGCTCATTAAAGTGAGACATATTTCCAATGGGGTCCTAAAATATAACAAAATTATCAAATTAAAATTTCTTTACTTGACATTTTACTACTTGAAAATGCATGATAGTAATTTACTACAAGTATTAAAAATGGCCAAACCATAAATAGACAATTACCAAAATACCACTGTTCAATCAAATAGAAATTGATAGACAGAACAACATCAATTAGCTTCATGATTCTTCTAAAAAAAAAAGGAATATTTTATGTGACATATTTATTAAAGATGTCGTATCTTAGCTTCCTTAATATAGGATACTTTATTCTTTTTTTGGTCCTGTGTATGTGTACAATTATTGTAAAAAAGTATTTGCATCCTTGTTATTTTTGAGTTTTTGAAAAAAGAAGTTCTTAGAACTATTTCTGGATCTTGAACCTTGAACTGAAGTTAGTTTCTGAAAAGCGTCATGAAGATATGATGGATACTTATTATACAACATTTATGGGAATGATTTAGTCCTAATTGTTTGACACTCTACGTATCATCTATTATATGCAAACCAACATTGATCTTTAAGTGATGCTCTTGGAGAAAAGCCACGCATAAATATATGTGACTACTTCGTTTTGACATATTTGAAGTATTGTTTTATCCCAATATAAAATACATATAAAGAACAAGACTAATCAAAAGGCATTGAATTAAAGAATAACATAACGTTTTAAGCATATAATTTTGCCTATATTAATTACAGTCGATTCCCCGGACATATTATTGTCGATAACCTGACCTAAATAATTTACTTACCGTTGAGAGTTAAATGTAATTATATTACCATTGCAAATTACTTTTAACAATCTAACTTTCTTCAGTTTACGTTTAGTTTCAAATAGTATACAATCTGTTTTATCAAGATAGAGGGACAGCTTGTCATGAATAGGCCATTTGTTACAGGACAGATGTTCAAGACCTTAACTACTGGCAATAGACGGAAAATGATCGAACTGTCATCTGCGTATAAGAACAATTTACACGCTTTACTTATACTAATATGATTATCATTTACATAAAATAAAAAAGAAAAAGACCGATAATATTACCTTGAGGAACGTCACATGTTACCTGCTGTGAACATAAAAAGATTCATTTACATGAAATATTTGCGTTCGACCGGGAGGATAAGACTCACTCTATGTAATTTAATTTCGATAAAGTGTTTTATGGTCAACTTTGTCGAATGCCTTTTGTAGATCTAGTATAACTTTTCATAATGTGTTAGGATTATTATTTTTAATATTGTTTCTCCTCAAACTTGCTTGAAATATAGACAGTTTTACTTGTTTAGCTGCTACAATGCACTTGAAATTTAAATATCTGAAACTGGGTCATTATTTTTATTAAATGTATACAGACAAGCGTCTCTTTCAGTCACGAGAGCAATTATTTATTAATTCACCGAAGAATCAGACCTTTGTGTTAGATAGACTTCCTTCACACGAGCAACTGTGTCTAAAACTGTAGTCAAGATAAACTCGAATGTACAGTATTCGGAACGTAACGATTGTCAAAATTGGCGTATATCGTGTGTATAACGTGCGTGCGTTCATCGTGTACTTGTTCCATCGTTCACCGGTATCATATCGTATCGTTCATCGTGCACCATATACTATACACGATACACGATATACGATTCCCGGTACACGATGCACGATAGGCCGAAAACGGTATACGATTCGATGTTTTCTCAGTCGTGAATATTTCGACTATGCGTGCATATCTCCGCAAAAAGAAACAAAGTGCTGACTTCACATTGTATCATTTTTCATTCGTCAATGCAATACGGGCACTTATGAATTCTGGTACAGGTCGAAGACAGTTTACTCATAAAATACGAAATTTAATTATATTTCATCGAAGGAAAGGACATAATTTCTATTCAATATTTTAACTGTTGTTGTCACGGCATTCTCCTAAGTGCAGTAGACAATGTATAAGGAAATTCATTAGGAATTATAAGAGGACAGGGAACATCAACTACTTTCGAAATGAACAGGGTGGGGTATTTTCTCATATTTATTTTTTTGATTTTAATGCTGTTCGTTAATACATGACAGATAGCATGCAATATGAACTGCACGCAATTAAAAATTGCAATCTCATATTATTGCAACAGTACACTTAACTGTAAGCAACACCTGCTAAACCAAATGAAAACAGATGCCGTGTTTTTAATTCCATGTCTGCACCGAAACACCATGATATGATATGATGTAACCAAGTTATTTATTGGGCAGATAAAGATAATATTACGAATCAACGATAGTTTTACAAAATCAGTTAAAGTCCGAACAAAAAACAATGAAATATTTGGACAGTACCTTCTTGTTTAGGGTAATCCTTATAAAAATAATCGTGACACGAAATGAATGATTTATTGAAAAGATAATTATGGTGGCTGTCCAAAAAAACAAATAGACCGTGTCTTTCGTGTATAGATGATTTAAAGAAACGTGTTGACAGCAATTAACTTCAATTTTACGCCTACTTTCTCGCACCTCGGGATCAATACCCTGCCGAAGTCACTCACATGTGTTCAAATTTGTCACTTACTTTAAATTATTTCGCACCTAGCTGAACTGTGGACATTTGAAACTTACAGAAGTCTTTTTTCTGTTGTGTAATTTATTGGTCTTATTATTTTGGTCTCATCAAACGGACAATACATTGTTATAGAGAAACAAAACAAACACAGTTGGTGAAATAAAATAACAATCACAATTTAAGAAAAATGTAAAAAGTCCAGAGTAATCGTATAACGTGTTCTCCGTCTTTAAATATTTCGACAATTTAGGCAGACGTCAAAATAGTCTTAGTCTTAGCCAATAAAAGTTCTATCCATGTAGCTTCTTTATCTTTAAATGTACAATGTATGTCTGTTACTTCTGTATAGGCTATATCAGTTCTTATATAAGTACAAACACCTAACCCACAAATGTGTCTGTCCTTTCGTACCATATTAAAACCGTGAATATGAACTTTTGATAATGTTACAGATTTGTGAAGCCATATTTTAGCGATTGAAATAATCATAGGCTTAGCATTTAATAAAACATGTTTCAATTTCGTTAATTTAGGAAGCAATGACCTAACACCTTACATAATACATGTAAATCTACATGCATAATGCAATGATATTAGACAGTAAAAATGCCAATGTTGTGTTAAATGCTATGTAATAGAGTTAAATGATATCTAAATTCTGAATGATAATTGTGAAACCTGAGCCGGGTTATACCACTTAGAAGTATGAATGGTGGTATATAACCAAATCGAATAAATAGTCCATGTCTAAACAGATCAAATCGTTAATACAGTACAGTGCTGTACTGTGATATACATACACAGGTCGATTACATTTTGGTTGGTAGCATTACAAAACAACAATTATATTTGTTGATAGTTTACTGACCAGCAAAACAGAACAACCGTTTGTGTACTCTATTTTCCTCCTTTACTCGTATAATATTTGCGTTTCGAAAATAGAAACATAGTCTCATTTAATTGTAAGAAAAAGGCATGTTCAAGCTAAGAATGTATTATTTACTGTCGGTTCACAGAACATGTGAAACGTACAGACGGTACCCGGAAGTACATGTACTAGATACATATAAAATGTTGTAATTAAAGTTAATAGTGTAACGACAAAAGATATCGTAACTAATGTCAAAACAAATTAATATATACTTTTTCACCAACTGTTACAATAAACACTTAAAAATTGATTTTATAAAGTAAGAGGAATAAGAAAACAACTTGACCAAGAATGCCAAAATTCTTAAGTCTCTAATGTTCGTTTCGAACAGTATTCATTAGACGTAAGGAGTGAGACTCATGGAGATGAATGGTCATTGTTTTAACAGATTGAAAAGAATGTAAAGAGTAGTCATGTAGGTACTAATTACCAAACCGATAATGCGCTTTAAAATATTGGTATCATATATGATCATTACAAACTGTTTGATTTTTCTCGTAATATGAAACGACTGAACAAAAAGTACCTGCGAAGTTCATAAACAGCATAAATACCAGTCTTGTTTCATGAATTTGGTACCATTTCACAAAAACGCTATATAAACACATCATATAATTTATCCTTTGCAGTAAGGATAATCTTTCTCTAAATACATTTGTATACACCGGGCAAGTTGCATGAGGGCATAACGTCTCATCAAAATGATAAACTGTACTGAAATTAAAATGACTATATCGTAAAAATATTGAAGTTTATCTGTTTGACAGGGCTATAAAGTTTTTCAGTTTAGTGCTTTGGTGTATATGACTTAAACACTACTTTCAAAATATGATATTTTTCGTTTATTGAATATATCATTAATTATGTCAACTAAAGTTTCATAAAACAATCTCAACGTCAACTATAAAAACATGCTCATCGGTAAGAAACGATAATTTGTTAAAGCTGGTTTAATACCATTATAGGGTTTGACAGTGGAAAGTAATTTACATTTGTCCATATTTATATATTTCAGGACAGTAGTTCTGTTCACTATTTGCAGTCAGTACCTAAACAAAGTTACTTTTTCATGTGTAGAAAAATGTAAAGGTGGCAGTTGCTCCAAAATACCCGTATTCGGCATCTTTCCAGTGAGTGGTTTGCTAAACATATGAAAGAAGAACATTTCTGATGCACTTTTCTTATTTCAAACAAAATGCACGAGTTTTACTTATGGAAAAGCCTTCGTACTGTATTCATACACAATGTATAACCGGAGCAAAGACGATATTCGATGAATATCCGTAGTCTGTTCGTCAACCAATCAGTCTTATTTACACTGGTTCTTACATAAAGTCCCTGTGTCATACAGTGTGAACACTTTATTAGTAATATTTCTACATTTTTGGAAGCAAGTATGAATATTTGTTCCTCTATGAAATAATCTATGTCAAGGTCTTGGTCAAATCGGCTAACGCTTTGTTACTGAGGACTCAATATAACAAATTTCTACTAGTTAAAAATTTAGTCCGGTGTCTGAGCAATTGTAAAGCGTTATGTCCGCTAATATTCAAAAGTCACCACATGTATTTTATTTTGATAGTGACATATTTGATATAGACAAGGGACATCTTTGATTTCTTGATGCTATTTTTAGACATATAAGAAGAAGTATTTTATAGTCCTTTGTATCTCAGATCTTAATATCTGTACTCGTTATGTGGATGGTTTGTGCTATTCTAACGGTGACGTCAGTGTTTCCAGACAATCAACAGAAACATGGATATTCTGCAAGAACAGACATAGGCATTGACGTCGTTGAGAAGACCCACTGGTTTCGTTTTCCATACCCAGGTACACTTAGCAATTAATGTGTATTTTGTGTTTCGTTATTAGGGACACTTTTAAATCTTCAACACTAACTCTAGATGAAAACCTTTCATAAATTTACATTGTATGTTCAGTTCACCATGAAAGTTATATACATTAATTTTTATAAAAGGACAATGGGGAGTACCAACTGTTAGCCCATCTAGCGTATTTGGAATGCTTGCCGGAGTTTTCATAGCCATGATCGATACGGCTGGAAACTATTACGCATGCGCTACATTTGCTGGAGCGCCACCACCACCAACATATGCTGTTAACAGAGGAATATTTGTACAAGGGATCTGTGCTATTCTAGCTGGGATTTGGGGATCCGGGAGCGGTAGTTCACTGTTTTCGGAAAATATTGGTGTTGTTGCTGTTACTAAGGTACATGTAAATAGCAACATTCATATAAATGGGACACATTTTTGACATTTTCGAAATAAGTTTGCAAAACTGCACATATAGTCCGAGTGTCATCAAAGGTCAAGGTCAGCAAAGGCCAAAAATGAAATGCACGTATGGTTTCAATGTCATTGTTGTAGCTTCAAAAACATGAAGTTAGATCGGTAGGTCAAAGTAAAGGTCAGGCATAGTCGAGGTTGAAATCTTCATACAAAACTGTTTACATGATTACATGATCTTATTTTCATTGATTCAACAGGAAGTAGGTCAATAGGTCAAGTGGCCCCGGAACAGGGCCATCTTTGACTCTTGTGATATGGCCTGAACAATCTTGGTACCACGAGGCAATGCTACAAGCCAAATATCTAAGGGCTTGACAGTGAGATGCTCCTGTGTACAGCATTTTAATGTTAAATCAAGTGAACCCTTGGGCGGGGTCGAGGAATTCATGATTCGACTTGCCTTGTTAGAGGACCTTTAGCCCATACTATCTGCTGTATTCTTAGCTCTATGTCTGGTGGTTTGAGACAAGAGGATTTTAATACTTTTTCTTATATAAGCCTATGTTAAAATCAGTGACCCCGGGCAGGAGTCAATTTTCACCCGGGGGTCATGAATTGAACGATCTTGGCAGATGTCCACAAGATGATGCTACTTTCTAAATATCTAAAATATGTACCAGAGATTCAAGATTTCAACATTATTGGTAGAGATCCATTACACAATACCACACATATCTAAGCTCTGGGCCTTCCAGTATTTGAGAAGAAAGTTTAAAAAAATCATGTGTTGCCAAAGGAACCAGAGTTCTGCATAGAATGCAATTCTTTGAACAACTTTGCTAGAAGACAACCCTAAGAATGTTCGTGTTAAGTTAGAATGAATTTGACACCGTGGTTTTGGAGGGATGTTTTTGAAGCCAAAACTGATGACAACGAACGCCGGACATAGGTGGATCTTAAATGCTCATTTTGGCAATCTGTGCCAAGTAAGAAAAGAACAAGAAAACATCAATTAAATCCTGAGACAAAAAATGACATGAATCCTTATCTTGGTTAACACAACTTTATACCACTAGACATAATTTTAACACTGGTACATTATCATGATAGTTTCCATGACGGCTTTTAAATTCTGATTTATTAAAGTTTTGTTGCAGGTTGGAAGCATTCGAGCTGTACAAGTATGTGGAATGATTTCAATTATCTTTGGCTGTGTTGGAAAATTCAATGGTCTGATGGCTATGATACCAACGCCGATAATAGGTGGAATACTGATGGTTACGTTTTGTAAGTTATTATTTGCGCTTGCTAATTACGAAAAGTGCATTGTTTGCCGATGCACGATTGGTAGCATTTATTGGAAGTAAAAGTCGAATTTCATATAAATTGCATTTAAACAACCAAAATAACTGGGTTTTTTTTTTAAAACTATTTTTTTCACTTAAGTATCAAGTGGATAACTTTTTCAAAACTGAAGAAAGACGACATTTAAATCTACACATTCACAAAGGTACAAAATGCAATAATGACAAAGACGATATTAAGACAAACACTTTATGTGGTACATGTATGGGGTGGGGTGGGGGAAAGGCATTATTAGACATAAAAGTAATTTTTAGGTATAAGTATTTATATCATTAAGAACTAAAAACAGCATTTGGATATTAGGCAGTTTAAATATCAATGGGCTATTGTTTCATACTGATTATGTTCCTTAATATGTTCCTGATATCGTGGCAAGTTTCATATGTTTAAATGGTTCAATAATGAGATATCAAATGCTTTTTAAATGTTATTCAATGTATCCATTTATGATTTTGCACACACTATTTCTATGTACGACTTACAGAAACACTTCTTATCGAAATGAACAAAAAACAGAGTCACAATTGTTTATTGACATAATGTTACATATATTTCAGATTTCAATTTATCCTTTGTTCAGTGTCTAGCTTCAAAAGAGCTTTTTTCTCATTTCTAACAGATACACTTTTTACGGGTTGTCATGCTTTGTACTTGTAGCTATCATAACAGCCGTTGGCCTGTCGTTTCTACGCCATGCTGACTTAAATTCTACAAGAAATATTTACATATTAGGGTCTTCAATATTTTTTGGCCTTAGTATTTCTATATGGATTGAAGGAAACAACCATGTCATAAACACAGGTAAAGTGTAGATATAATCGATGTCAATTTATAACACAGCGCTGAAAATAGCAAAAGGCCGTCAAAAGAAATCAAACTAGCCCCACTGCCGTTGGGAAAAGTATCCTTTCAGTAAGAATTCATAATGCAGTATTATTGTTTTTTTAAATCAGTTATTTACAGGATGGCAGTTGCTATAACTGACCAGTATTAGACCGTGTCCTCTGTGAGAAACTGCGATTGTCTCATAGGAAAGGTCAAACCCTGGTAACCTAAATTCATAAAACACATCCGCAAATCATGACCATTTAATTACTAGAAAACGCGCTAATTTAAAGTTGTAAACAACTAACATGACTGTCTAATTTCTATTAATGAACAGCAGTTTGAAGAAATGTGTCCACAATGGTGTCTGTTACAAGACTGCTGCACTGTTACTGAAATAAAATATGCCCAGTACGAACTACATTTATCAAACAATACATTTTAGGAACTAAGCCTGTTCATTAAATACTTTTGATACGTAGTTAGAATAATATCTAAATCTTGTTTGCTTATATAAAATTGATTATTAAATAGCTTTTGTTTATTGGCTCTAATATTCTTTAACTACCCGACATAATAAAATAGGAAGAGGTATCATACAATTGAAAGACAGGGCCAATAACAAAGAATCAGGGCCAATATCACTTATTGGACCGGTCCAATAAAAAATTGCTGACAAATGATTGGCTGTTGAGAAATCTGAGCTTCCGATTGGCTGATACTTTCAGGTGTTTAGTTTCTTTAAAACAAAAACTGCCACCATCTTGAATTCTGTTGAAATTAGCATTGAAGATTGAATGGCCAAAATGGATATCAACTTTTAATCAATTTCTGTCTGAAAACCCATTCAAAAGGAGAGAAAATGCTCCAACTAAGAAAATTAATACCCACATCAATATGTTTATTTCAAAAATGAATATGTTAGAGATATTTCTATTTACAGCTCTGCATGTACTGTCTGTTTCTGACGAGTTACTGCCAGTGAAGATGTTGGTCAATAAACAATGAATAATTTATAGTTTGATAAGTTATTTGATAAAATTGTCATTAAATGGGTGATTTGATAGAGGCCTGTCATTTGTCCTCTGACACTCGTATAGGCCCTCGACCTACGGGCTCGGGCCAATAAGAATGCCCTCGGACAAATAACAGGGCCAATATCAAATCACTCATTTAATAACATATATTATTGTAAGAGAATAGAGTTTTTTTTTTCTTTTTATATAAACAAGATAAAACTAATAATTTGATGTTACGCTACGTCTAATAGAATCTTAGCTGAGCATGTTATATATTAGTTTTAATAGATCGACAATGCAAATGTCTATAGTGTCAACAAAATTCAAACAGCAGAAATACTT
>JAUMHA010013787.1:0-16489 GCA_032359765.1 Saxidomus gigantea
GTAAGACTGTGGATATAGCGAAATCAGGATATAAGGAATATATTTTCTCTGCCCGAGATTCTTTCTTTATTTTACTTATGTTATATGGATATAATCAACTCCGGATAATGATATGGTACCAATGAGTTTAATGTTTTAAACAAAGTTACCTGTATGTCCTTTATTTTTCTATTGATTTAGTGTCCCGTGCCAGTGATATTAGGTTAATGTACCAAAAATATACTTGATATTTTCTGAAACAGTCTTTATTTAAGTGACGGTATAATTGCATATTGCTTTAGGTTTCGTTAACTTTGTGTGTTGTCCGCAGCTTTTAAACCCCTAAATTCAATATACATGCAGTCACCCTGTACATTTTGGACTTGATGGTATGTTTAGGAAATAGATTTCACTTTTGAGTGATATACCGGTAACGGCGGTTAGTATATCACTGTGGGGAGTGTAAATGCTTAATAATCTAATCACGAAGGCCGATGCCTGATTAATTCCGAACCATCTACACGACACACCGTGATATAATAACTGGTATATCACTCAAAAATAAAATCTATTTCCATTCTAACACGTTAATTTAAACAAAAAATGTTCGATGGGGTACTATTTGTTGCACTTACATGAAGTCACTGTCTTGAAACTTGTATAGTTTTCCGTGCATTCCTTGCATTTCGTGAAAATTTGGCTGTTCTTTTTTACTCCTCAGATAAAACGCTATTCGTCTTACTTTTGTTGTTTCTGATATTGCTGGCGATACCGGAAGTGCAGAAAATTTTACTACAATTTGTTTTACATCACCTGAATTCATTCACAACATCACCAATCCAAGCGTATTAGTGCATTCACACACGTAGATGTTGTGTGAACATTACACGGGAGGTATATCAGCAGTCAAAAATAGTTCCGGACGCCTAGCGTGATATACTTAATAGTTTTATCACGCTCAAATCCTTCTTTGTATATATAGGAGAAATTTCCAATAGTGTTAGAATGTACATTGTAACCACAACTTTTAATATAAGACTGTACATGTTTCAAAATTGTTTTAGCTGCACTTTCCTCAAATTCAAGAACAGCAGTGTGCTTATTACAATCAAATGTAACACCTTTCACAGGACCACCACATTGTCTGTATTTGTTTTTGAAAAAACATGGTGAGGGTTTTATCTGTTGCGCCTGCTGGTAATCCAGACACTTCGAATTTTTCGAATGTAAAGCCAGGTTTTGACTTAGAAATTCGTTCTACACTTAGTGATGTGCCAAAAATACATATAGGCAGCTGTTGCAGTAAAGAATCCACAGCTACAATTCAATATACTATGCATGTTAGGTTACAAAGACAATGTCATTTATCTGAAGAAGATAATCTAAATAATTAGTGTGAATATGTGCCTGTTAAGGATCACCTTTCGTAAGTTAAATTTATGCTTCCATAATTTACGAGTAGTTTTACGAATGTCGTTGCTGTAGCGTATGGCTGATAATTACATCGACATTAATACAAAAGGGTTTGCATGTGAACCTTTTGAAAATAATGTTCACAAATCGGACAAACATATATTTGATTTTAATAAATGCTCGTCGTTATGGAATAATTTACTGATGGCATTTAGTTTAAGTTTATGAATGTTAAGTTTCTAGTTACTTATAACGGTTATTTCTATGTCATTTCGTATTTCAAACATTTAACATTTCAAACATATACACAAAAAATGCCAAACTAATTTCAATTTTCATTTGAATCTTAGTAACTATGAATATAAAGAAAAGCCCATTTTACCGTTTGTATCAACAAACTCAAGTATTGCACTTTTTCCTCTGCTATCTACAGTCATTTCATTTACAACACCAAATCCTTGTTCTTGGAAAAACAACTGGTAATGTTTTCTGCCACCTCCGTAACTTTGATCATAGTCGTTTACACTAATTCTGTGACTTGTCTGTCATCTTCAATGGTATTTTACAGTTTCTATAGATATCAACATATTGAATAAGTTGATCACAAATAGTTCTTTAAATTCTGTTCTTTATTTCGTGCCTAAAGATGAAACTAATCCATATAAATAAACACAAAACTTAAACTTGAATGATAGATGTATATATTCACCACAATGATTGATATTGTCTTAGTTTTTATTTCATTAAAAATGATTTCTGATTCATACGCAACTTTCTCTTACCGGATTTCCTCGGTCCTGGGTTTTGTTCCACACCTGCCATGATTAGGAGTAAAATGATCAACAGTACACGGCCAATAGTTTGAAATCCATGGCTAACGTTGACTACAAATACGAAAATGACAACGTCGAGTCCACAGGAGTGTCTGTAGGTACCGATCTTAGCACGGTGTGTTTGTATATCTACATGTACACACATTGTACACCAAGATACAACTGTGAAGAAATTCTTTAACAAATGAGTTAAAAAGTTTCTCTGTGAAACGAATATTATAAAAATAATCTCAATCTTAGGTGTATACTTCGACAGCTAGAAAGCTAGAAGCAGAGAAGTACTTTAAATTTAGATCAATCATTTAATAATTATGTCCGTCTGGTAAAAGTGTGTTAATTTCATCACCTGATGGCTGTCTAACATTAAATATTACAATCAATTTACAAATTGAATTACCTTAAATTTAGCACAAATATATCATTTAACAGTTGTTTATCGTATCACAAATGAAAGGAAACCTATTGATGACGTTAACATAATTATAACAATTGTTTATAGAGATTGAATACTCATTTCAAATTATTATACCTGCAAGATAACAGTGTGGCAATATAAACGACGGATCGTTGTTTTGTATAATAGTGTTTAAAATATAGAAATAGAGTGTGCAGCTTAGCGAAGCACCAAAGTAAAAACTATCAAATTTGCCTAGAATTAGATGAACAAAGTCCCCCAGATGCGGACGATGTCGCCTGCCTTATTTGCAATCCTGGGTTTCATACTTCTTACATGTAATAGTTAGTGATAAAAGAAATAAAATATGGGTCTTAATAATTCTTTATGTTAATATACAATATAGCATTTAATGGATGGCATCTTTTCTGTCATGGGTTGTTTTAAAACAGCTTATTCTGGTTAAATCTAAATATGGACCAAATATTCCTCTAAAAATTTGACATTAAAGCTATTGTGTTTATATAAGAATAAATATTTAAAAAATGTAGTAGTAACACGGACCAATATACGTCCGAGGTAGTAAAATTAAATGCTGATATGACTGTTGTTGTTATTAACACATACGAGGACACTTCATGACATTTAGTGCTGGTCCACATTATACATTATAAGTCTTCATAAAACGAAACCTTAACGAAACCCCTGATGTATATACACACCAGTCACGTGGCACGAAAAGTCTGTCTAATCAGCAGCAGGGAGACATTATTGACAGTTTTATAAACATGAGTAAACATAAACAAAATATCATATTGCTCTGTGAAACATTCCAAAGTCACTAAAAGTAGTATTACAATGTACTAAAATTCCCAGTTAGCCTGTTTTGCGACTCTTGTTTTCTAAATTTTGCTTTTTCGCAACACAAAAATCCTAATCTGATGGGTACAGGACCCATTCATAGACTCTGAGGTGAAAAAGACGCTGCAGTAAATTCATATACGGGCCAGATTGTATCATTGGTTCTACTTATGTCCGTTAAATGTTGATAAAATTGATAATTTCAATGTAACATTTTACGTTATCAGTTATACAAAATCAATGTTCAAACGGGCCGATTACATGCCTGTTTTATGGGTGAAACAATACCAGTTTATCAAATTCGTAGGTAATTGATTATCATAAAGGTAATCGTACAAAAGCATTTTCCTCTTATATTACAATATTTAGTCGCATCATTGCCCAGCCCTTTATATAACGCTATTCAGTACTTCCAGTAATTTTTATTTATACATGTATATATAACGAACATTACCTTTTTAACCGAATTAGTTAATTGTCGTTTTTATAGTAGTGTCTAATGTCTGAACGCATTTTAAAAAAATCTTTAAAACACTAGTGATTAGTTTAAGACGGGGTTGTTTACCAGCTATTATTTGTACAGTACTACTTTTTATACATGCAAACTGTCCGCCTCCGTGGTCGAGTGGTTAGAGGCGCTGTATTGAAATCACTCTAACTTCCCATAGATTGAGGGTCATGGGTTCAATTCCTGCTACCGACCATGCAGTTTTATGTTAGAAAGTTAGCAGTGTCTTACGGAGGATATGATTCTAGTTAAGGTTCTTCCAAGGAACGATAGTAAGATACACTGACCCCTGTCGTTAAAAAGATCCACATACGGCAGGAACGGGCGTTAGACTCAATACAACCACATGCACTCTGTAGTAAACACCCTCTGCCAATTATAAACTTTAGCGAATTGTAGGTACATTCACGCATTTCGTGATTTCAATTTAAGTGTTATGACTGTACTTAAAACTACAAAATAAGTATAAGAAAATAATTGTGGTTTATGTTATATTTAAATAATGTTTCACATACGAGAGCTGTTTCAGAATTTACTCAATCGGTACACAACGTTGGAGGTCTTTTCTGAAACTGAAACACGTTGCAAGGTGATCTCCTTTAGCCTCCATCCACCTTTTCAGACTTTTTATCCAGTTTCTGAAACAATTTTCATATATTATATTTGGATAAAATTAACATCTCCTGATATATCACGTTGGCCTTTTTCGCCTTTACAAATTGAACTGTCTACAGGGTTGCTGCGTTATCATGCAGTAGACAATGTCAAAATGGCCTCTACCCTAAGGACCCGCGACAAATTCACTTCAAAAACTGGTTTATAATTTACAAAGATACAGCACATGCAGCGATGCAAATTTTACCGTCTCATACTGTTTCTCTCTACGAATTAGGCAAAGTATACGTGTGCACATGGCGAATGCAAAAATCAGAACACCATCCATACGTACCATTTCAAGAATATTTACAAAAAACAACATCAGCCAAAGCATCCTTGGCGTGCACAGTAAAAATACAAAAGAATACATGTACTGGCGGGCACAGAGATACCTCAGTCTCCCTAACTGATGTGTTCAATACACCAGCCGTGATTTTTATTTCGACACCTGAAATGAAAACAAAAACTTTGAATTACTAAATAAAAATTTATTAATGACATAGGTGGAAGACGATGACAGCAAACAGACTTTTGTGTCAAATGTAAAAGATAAAAATATAACATACCTGACACATTGCACAAATCCTTCTACATCAAAGACTCACTTGCAACTACAACATCCATATATTGTTTCGCTTTTTTACTACCACAGACATGTGACTATCGTTGATACAAAACAGTAGTTACAAGAATAATTACATTGGCGGAGCAATTGCGTGTATATCATCTGAGTCAATTGCGACGGCAACAAGCAAACAGAATACAATGTACTTAAACATCACCATTAATTTGCTTAAGAATATATTGAGATATACACATTAAGTTCTATCAGAATCGCAAAAAATGCATTTATATAGTCTTCTGACAAAAAATGTCGAATATTTTGTCATTGCGTGTTCAAACATCTAACGTTGGGTAGCAATCAGACAGTCAAACTTTAGTACATGCATAATTACCACCAAATGCTTCTGTAGTAAATAAAATAATAAAATAATATATAAGGATTTATTCTCTTCTTCACTTTGAAACTTGTGACTGTACCGATACATATCAAACACGTTGGTCCATTTATTTCAGTCAAAGTATGTGTACATTTCCGATTTGTCCATGCAAAATAAAATGTCATCACTTCATTATCAATATGGTATGACGGTTATTCTTTTACCTGGCGCAATGATTATAAAACAATTTTTCGTGCTTAACTAAGCTTCTTTTGATTAAAATAATATTAAAACATCATATAACAAAACACGTGTGGGAAAAAAAGTATTTTAAATGACGTTTCGAATTATAATTGTATTGATTTTCATACATGCAGCGCAAGGGGTGATACACAACCGGAGCATGAAAATGTATAATCACGTGACCAGGTGTACGTTCTTGTTTTAGGTTTTAACTGGCCATTGTTGGCTCTGACTACAAGTTCGTGTGGTGTGACCTGGGTGGTGAGTACAAGTCCACATACATTTTACTACATTTGTAATTATATCAATTATATACATTTATTGCTATTTTCAATGTATACTGACAATTTATTATCCTACTGTATTTTCAGGACATGGTTCAAGTGGAAATGCTAGGATCTATAATGCATCAGAATTTCTGGAGATGGTGCAGCATGGTTCCATTGGATTTTCAGACCCACAGCCCTTCCCCAGTGACACCGTCGACATGCCCCTTTTCTTGGTTGGGGATGACGCCTTCAGCCTCAGTGAGCACATGCAGAAACCCTATGGACATAGAGCACTGACCAGAGAGGAAAGAATTCTGAACTACCGGTTATCCAGGGCTGGGAGTGTATCCGAAAACGCATTTGGGATTTTGGCCAACCGATTCCAGATAATTATCTCTTTGTTTGGCAAAACATAATTTCATTTATAAAAGAGTTTTTTTCACGTTACATTTTTATGCATGGCAATATTTGTCTTCTGTCATTTCAGATACTCCTCACAAAGATGAACCACAGTCCATCCACAGTTAGGCTGATTGTCAAGACATGCTGCATTCTCCACAACTTGATGAGGATGAGGTACCCCACTATGTAGAATGAATAACGTCCGGTAACGGTTGGATTCGGAAATACCCTTTCGGAAACCTTCGGACGGCTTCGGAAGCATGCGAAAACATGCGCAAAGTTGCGCTTAGGTTCGCATGTTTGTGCTCCTAATCGCTAACAGAAGGAACAAAGATTGTTTGCGCGATCCAACGCATTCTAGCAAATAACAGTAACCGTTCTTCACACTTCGTAACCTTTCGTTATATTTCAAACAATGCAACAAATTCTCAAACAGTTTTCAGTCAAAATTCGCCAGAATTGATAAATTTACCCAATTCGCCAGGCTGCGTTTTATGGATTCGCCTAAAACGTGAAAGATGATAGAAGGAATATAAACAGAACAAACCCTGTCCCTTTCATAAAAAGTAATATCGGCGATATAGAAAAGGCACAGTTCAAGAATGCTGATGATAGTGATAAGCGTGTCACTTTTGGATAATTTTCAAGATTTATGATTAAACTGGGTATAGCTATGGGTCAGTAATTTAAACATTACCAGACAAGTTGCACATACCAGGTGGATTACACGCATGTAAATATATAAACAGAAGGTAGTATACCGATTACAACGACAGCAAACATTATGCTGAAATCGTTGACGCTCCCCGCCTTGCAGTTACATGTTCACTACTTTTGTGTGTATCTTGAATACGTTTTTCAAAAATGAAAGAAATTTTAACGGAATGGTTTTAAAAGATTGATCGTTTTGTGGGTATGTTTGTCTCACTACTGCAACCTATTACATAGTAACAGTCCAGTTAATTCTGGATCACCCCTCGAAGTCTCGAAGTATAGCAGTGTGAGTTCAAGAGAAATTCTAGTCATGAAATAATCTGACTTTGAATTGAAGAAATTGTTAAGAGGCACACACTGCTGAAAGAACTTCTTTGATAGGGGTATTAAATGAAGATTATTGAAGATTGAACATTTCCATAATAGAGTGTCACTTCGTTTGTTTTCCAAGAACTGACACAGTTATTGTGTACATATGCTTGAACATAGACATTATTTCAAATGCTGTTTTTGACGATTTCTTCCACAAACAAAATTGACTTAGATTGATATTTATAAACCAATCACGAAGACCGACAAAATGTTTATAGATTAAGTGCTTTAAATAAAATTGTATTCGTGTTTCTGATTTTAAAATTATTGTCATTTCAAGATGACTGCGATTGAGATAGAATCTGCCCATGTAACCGTAAGTTTTTTTTATCTGTATTTGTTTATAATATTGTGCATCAAAAACGGACACTATAACATTTTTTATTAGGTACAAGTTACATGTATTAACATTTTATTCATTATGTCTTTCAACAAAACTAAATTGAATGAAACGTTAAAGAACACACATTGTCGTGTAATCCTATAGTCGTATATTTTTTATTGTCACACTTTCCAAACAAGTGTTTATAAAGACAAGACTACTTACTAATGTGAAAATTCTACAAAGAATGTGCATTTATAAAATATCCATCTTACTGCAGAACTAAAGACTTGAACTTTGCAGCAACAACTTGCTTAAAATTTAAATATGTAGTTAGCTTACCTTCACTTGAAAATATAATCAGAATTTACAATTATATTATCTAATATTGTATTAGTTTTGTACATGTATGTCTGAGGTTATATGGTTCATGTTTATATTGGCAATACAATTAGTTTAGTACAAAAATGAATTATTTTTGAAATATGATAGTCATGTGTGATTTTAGATTTTAGTCTTGTAGACGATACAAATTTTAGTCTATATATGTTCTTGTCCAGCTGTTTTGTTTAGTTCTTGTCACTTCTATGTACATTGACAATCCTTGTCAAATAATTGTTTTCAGTTGCTCTTCCTTTCTGATTTTGTAAGCCTCCCTTGCTACCTAGGTCTTGTTCTCTTCATTTCTGGTAACAAATCAGTCAGTACTGTACCTCTCCTCTCTAAGAACAGGCATACAAATTTGAACAGTACTGTTTCTTTATCTTCCAAGGACATGAACATCATTATTATTGGCTTTGGTCATTCTCTATCCTAGGTCATAATGTAACTGTTGCTGACCTTCCAATTTTAAGTTTTTTTAACGGCACTTTTTATGGTTTCTTCAATACTTCTACATTCCTCTTCAGTAACCCACAAAAGAGGAGGTTACATTTCTTGTCATAGTAGATTTCTACTCAGCCCTTTCATTTCAGATAACGCCTTTTCCTTTTCTATTCTTTCAGCATTTTGGTCTTCTATTTGCTCTTGTCTGTCAGTGTGAATGTAATATTTTTTTCCATAATATTTACTTTTGTTTTTAGTTCTTTCATTTCTACTCTAGTAGCAAATCAGAAAAGCCACATTATTCCTCAGAAACGGTGGTTTTCTCCGTTAGAGAAACAAGATGTTCGTCACAAATACTGTACCGTGCTCAATTATATACACATTATATACACACTTAAATCATAAGTCATAGATGCAAAAATAAATTGCATGACAAATTGACCCAATAACCATATAATGTTTACAACAGTATTGTCATGTATATTTCAAATGACGTCATTCGTATACGGATAGAGGTATGATATAGAATTAACCGAACTGATTTTATTACAATATCATAGCTTGTAGTAGCATGATAAAATGTATATATTGTTACGTGCCGGCTATTAGGGGTCTCACTAGGTTGAGCACTCGTAGTACTAAGGGTTGAGTTGTCTGGCCTGGTCACTGCTGCCAAATCGGTAGCTTCTCTTGAACGGTTATGTCTCTGGCTCGACCTCGCTCCTATGCTCCTGACCTCTGTAGTACGACTTTGGTAATCATACAATGCTACAAGTTTTCTGCTCACGTCGGCTCTTCCGTAGACGGCTTAGTCAGTGGCCATGAATATAAGATTCTACAGGAGGACGGGGGAGGGGGTTTGGACTCCAACTTATATGATTACCTACTATTACAACTACTACAATGAGTGTCTAAAGTAAAACACAATGAAGACAGAACAAGGTTTACTTTTTAATGAATATAGGTGACTAGTTAGCATTAAGCCTATATTCTCAACCAATAATCCAGATTTCTCTCTAAATGTATGTTCTAAAAGTATCAACAAAATATAGTAGAGCCTTCAATTTAGGATGGCGAGATGACAACAACAGGTCATATTCGTAAATAATTTAGGCAAAAATGAGACGACAACAATAATTATGCGTTTTCACTGTTAGGAATCAGAAATTCTATAAACATCTAAGTTGAAATTTATTCTTAATTTTATAAATGCTTAAATGTTGCAGTAATAATAATTAATTTACTGAATTAATAAAGCCCGTACCAAAGTGCTATTTAAGTCTCAAGGGATCTAATGAAAAATTGGGGTACTGCTAACGTAACGGTTTCAACTTGGAAATTTTGCGCCGGAGTCCTAGAATGAAGTTGCACCGGGTATTTATACGAAATACCCATGCGAAGTGTGAAATGCACAAAATGTAGCTGCGCCGTGTGATCCCCGCAGGTTGCACAGCGCAATGCTTCATTTACACATTGCGCATCGCGCACGGTGACATGCACCAAACTTACAGTGCAAGCAAGTACCCGTTACAAAACTGAGAAACTGCAACAATCAAACATGCATATCTTAAAATAAATATAATAAACATTAAGTAATAACCTCATATGAACGTTTGCGTGGATTTAACACATAGGCCATGACTGAATTTATACTAAAAACGCAGAATCTCTGTCTAGTGACTCAACAATACTGCACCACGGGTCGCGTAGCAACTGTCACAGAGTGCAGATCTAAAAATGGCCGCTTCCACGAGTAAACAGAACGTCAGTGTATTACATAAACAAAAGTGAAATTAAGCGGATTGAGCATCCAACTTTACAAATCAAAGTTAGAGAAAAGACATATAAGTATAGATTTACAATCCCGAACAGGAAATACAGACTTTGAATGTACATAAAGTGGGTTACAGCCTGTAAACAAAGGTCGCGAAATATCACGACATAACGGAATTCTGCGATGGAAAATTCTTATGAAAGATTTAAATACTGGCATATTACTAAGAGTTGAATTGTTGAACTGTAATCTGAGTCAGAACAACAACCAGCGATATGTGGTGTTGCCAGTAACTAGCTGCAATTACAGATAAAAACAAAGAGAAAGAGAGAAGAACAAATAAAGGTAAAATGCCAGGGCATTACAATATATTATTCAAGATACATACAAAACATTGCTTTCCGTGTTTATTGGAAAGTTATTAATGTTAACTGTACGAAAAATAAAGTTAAAGGTTTGAATCATTAGAGAAATGACGAAAACTCTGGTTAATTTTGGATCATCCCTAGTATATGCGCATTTCCAATGTTTTACGACCCGTCATCGGAAATGCCCGCCGATGAAATATGTAAACACTGGCAGTATTTGCACATCAATGCAAAAAACTAAAGGTTAATTAGCGGCTGCATTTTCCCTAAGATAAAAAGGTCCAAGTGTTTTAGATATATGCCCTTTCTTTATCATTAACGTCACTTTTTAGTTTCACAATCCTGGCTGGCCGTTCTATCATTAAAGAATTGCCATTTCTGAAGAATATTGTGGTTTTAAAATTTCTTAGGACAAAACAAAAACACCACCTGTTTACTGAGTTAATTTTAACTAGATGCTACTAAGTTTTATAAACATGTGCCTGTATTTGGACATTGGTACAAGATAAAATGAACTCAAAACATTGATACAATGTACATCTATTCCAATATTTGTCCATAATGTGAATGAGCGTTTCCGAGTACAGTGAAGAAGAACCGAGAAATCAAGTATCAAATATTGGTACTCGTTGCCATCCCTAAAACAAATTTAATTGTCTTACAGTATACAAAGAAAGGAAGAGACGCCAACATGTCACAGATAAAGGAAAACAATATGAGTAGGGATTCAGTAACGATGAAGCTGCATGTAGAAGAGCTGTCAAATGTCAATGATATAGTGACATTATGGGCATCATTTGTGTTACGTCATTTATATATAGAATTACTTGATAAGCAAGTTAGACAGGAGAAGAAATCACCGATCTCAAGAAACCAATGGATGTGGATGCTTCTGTTAAAGTTATTAGACGCTTGTACCATGAGTTACCGCGCTTCTGCGGGAAATTGTGTTGACCATCTCAGAATTTCAAACACAAAAATAGCTGTTCAACCTTGTGAAGGCTTCTATACAGTTAGTATGGCAGAAGATGTCGCTTGTGCCAGTGAGGGAGACTTCTCAGATACATGTACCGACATAATGAACGTATTGAAGAATTTTAAAGCAGTTTATCAAAATAAGGAAGATAATACCGAAAACGAAGAAACATATAAAAAGGAAAAGCAGCTTTCGGCGAATGCAAGTAGCGAAGTTTCTTAAGGGCATTTAGTCATAAACTTGACTAGAGGATCACATCCGGGCTATACGAAATTTACAAAGAGTGACTGAACAAATGAGTTGTTAAAGATAACATCGGCATTAAACTATGGTCCGGTTATACGAAGTTGTGAAGTAGAACAGCTTCTGGCACATGAATTCGAATTCGAGAATGCTATTGCAGTACAATGTGAAAGCTGGCCAAATGAAGCTTTTCCCTGGCAGAGTAGAAATCGTCTTTCCGGCTGGCCAAGCGATGGCCTTGTGCATGAATGTAACAAGGTTCTACATAGTCTCAAAATCACATGCCTGTAATGCGGAAGACGCGTTCGAATGGAGGTTTTCGTTCGTGAAACAAGAAAGTATCCTATTCAAAAGTATTCCGCTGAAGGTGAAAATGGTATACATCTTATCAAAACTCCTGGTAAAAGGTATCCACATTACAGAGAAGTTACTTTCAACATTAACTGAATTCGATGTTTCTCTGGCACTGCGAACAATGGAAGACTTTTACGCACGGGTGTTAGAGGTATACGTAGAGGAATTTTTCGTATTTATTACACATAACTTAGATTAGCACAACATACAAAACTATTATATACATGTACATGCAAACAATATGATCAACCATATTTCCTTGGATGTTGTCAAGGATGTGAAACAAAATATTGGATCAGTTTTAACCAATTTTATATCGATTTCGTCATCAATCCAACCATCCAAAACGTATACTTTTTTGTTCAATGCATTTCACGTGCTTTGGAAAGTGGGTCCGAATCCGAAGCGATGATTATTCAACGAATACAGAGTAATTTTTTTTCATGTGATTGCTGAGAGAATCCTATCTTCATACCTGCCTTTCTCGACATGTATATGGATGTTTACATCATATATTCCTCGTCCGGATAGTTCATGTCGGACATTGCAAGAAGAAACCGCCCAATGTTTACATCTTATTCAACTTCTACAGAAACATTCACCAACGGTCTTCGATGTGTATGGGTTACCATTCGTCAAGCTGGTCATGCTGTATTGCGTCATACAGGTGGAAAGGTCGTGTGACGCTATGCCAGTCTTTAGAAAATTGCTTGCACTAATCTAGGATGTAAATGTTTCATATTCCTTGGCAGATGTCTTTTGTTTACTTGGAATGAAAAAAGAATCGGCTGTAACGAGAACTTGTTGTTACCTCATTAGCGATTGGTCGATCCAAAATAAATCAGGAGGCGACATAATGATGCATACATTTTAAAAGTCCATGACAGTCATAAGTCTTGCCGAAATAGGTGTGCATAGCAAGATATTATTTTCACGTTAAAACGAAATGGCCATTCTTCTTGACGTATCGCATCACAGATTGAAGTTGGAATGGCGACCATACTTCGCCTCAAGCATGGTGCATCCGCTGTGGAGACTCTTGAAACATTCTGTAGTCTTCGGAAGGATGTCACTTTACACGGTGCTCTGAAGCAGTTGGTATATTCAACATTCCTCTTTCTTGCTGAGCGTAAAAGCAGTGTTCCAAATGAAGCAGAGAACTCTTTAAAAGCTTTAGAAGCCTTGTTTGACTCCACGATTTACTCTTCGGCAGCTGCAACAGTCAATTTTGTTACATCCGTGGTGGTATACCAAAAGCTCAGCAATGGTGAGACAAATACAGTACAGAAACTTTTGAAATTGGTACAGACGTCAAACAGCTGTGAGGTATGAAGGAACTTGAATCAGATATAGCGGACTTGTTGAGTACACCAGAGCTAGATGTCAGTAATGCATTCCAGTTTGTGCTCTACTATACTCGATTGTGCATGGTTTCAACATCAACAGGCTTCGTTTTAGGCGTGTTGGACGAACTTGTCCCTCGTCATAACAATCTAGGAATACTATCAGCTTCTGGAATAGAGTTGACCGCCACTGAAGAGATTGACCAGGCCATTGACTGTCTTTAGATATGGGTTCACCGTTCAGTGGAAGCAAATATTGTTCAAAACAAAGCTTTGCCCGTTAAAGTGTATGGATATTTAGGCCATCTCTATCATGTTAAATTGCAATCCACAACAGATAAAAGTCGAATTCGGAGGTACAGAAATAAAGCCATCATCTTTTTCCAGACTGCATTGAAATAAGAATTGATAGACATGTCCGTTATTGGAGACTGTCTTTTGTTTTGCAACGCAGATATTGCAGAGTTCAACACATTTCTAGATATTGCTTGTTCTTAAAAGGATGTTTACCAGATTTCTACTTAATTATCCTCGTCTATTCCAGCATTAAACCAGTTTCGAGATCTAAAAATAGAAATCGAGGCAAATGGTAACATCATGTTATGCTCATCTGTATTTATTCGTTACCTGGCTTTTGAAGCTGAAGGCTGTTCAACGGAAAACACAAAGGAGCAAGTTCGTGAGATGAAATACATAACTGAACAGCTTACAGGAATACTACACATCCAGGAGGAAACTCAGGTAGATGTGGAAATACAAGAGCATACTGTCAGATTCTTTGCGTATTGTTGGCTATTGTGCAGCAAAGGCGACAATTGAAGATGTTATGTCCTACGCTTTGTCTGAGGCGAAGTCAGTGTCACCTGGAAGATGGACATCAGTAAAGTTTACTGCATTGTTTAAGGATCTGAAATCGAAAGGCCACTAGGTTAAGCGAGAAGATACTTTATCTTCTAAAGTATGGTATTTGGTAGGAACTTAAGAAGACACTAACAGTAACAGTACACTGAGAAATTAAATCGAGCCTATTGAATGTGCAAATTAGTTAATGATACTATGCGGGACTGGTGCTAACATCGAAGATCTTATACACGATTTTGAAAAGTGTCCACTTATTCCAATTGTGCAAAATAATTCCATAGGTATGATCTTTTATGTTATTTTAATTATGTATAATGCTTCAACACTTAAGAAACTATCTGCTCGTTCATTCCTGTTCTTCTTATGGATTCATAATGCGTTGCATTGTATACATTATTAATCAATGTACTGTAACATCATTATCTGTAATCACAATATTTCATAAATTACTCGAACATCACATGATATGACGCTATTTACGCAATTAAACATGTATCACGACGTGAAAAATTTCGTTATGACAATTCATTCCCTTATAAAGTCAGTTTTGCCCAAACATAATAACATGTAAGTATGTATTGATAAGAAGTTGTTCTTCCGAATTCGTAGAATAAAATCTCGAGGTCATAATTGTGTATTGCAATTTTCAAAATAAAACTAAATTGCAAAAAGAAATGAAGCTTCACAAAATTAGTTTAACAGTATCGTCCAATAATACAATGGGAAGGTTATTTGGTCAGATTCCTTCAAAAGAGTAACCTCGAAAGAAACGTAAGAAAGACGTCACCTGAAGCGCTCTATCTTTCATCCTTTATATAATCATTTCGATTCATTTTGAAAATCATGAATACATTTTGTAAAAAATAGTTAACTAGTAGTAATACATGTGTTCATACGTCTACAGGAAGGAAAATCAAGCACATTTTACAGAAACTACTGTATGAAAACAGAAATATTTATATATATGACTATGCATAGCTAGGCCAGTATCTTTCATTAATAAGCCTCAAACGTTATGCAGGGAGCTTGTGAATTCAAATAGTAAACATTGAGTAAAGGATACCTTAGTTTTATGTCATCTATGTATCTGCTAGAGACCATGTTAGCAAATTTGATCAGGAGCCGGTGTTCAAAAGTTTTATCTTTCCTTAAGCTAACAGTTAGTTAACACCAAGGGCTATATTCATATAGTACACCAAATATATGCATTCAAAATAATGAGGAATATAAACTCTTTCATGTAAAGTCAAAAGATTATGCTAGTGTTACACAGCATGATGATTTTTTCTAATGACATTCTTATTGACGGTTGGTTTAACCACAGGTTAAAGTTTCGAACACCGGGTCCTGGTGAGAAGTGGATGTCGCTCGAGGAAATGTCTTGAAAAAAGACATTACGAAGACAGCGTACAATACTACAATCATCCTCTCTGTAATATGCGATAACAACGCTATCTGTATCATTTGTTAACGTATCAGTTAGGCGTTAATTGCAAGTATAATACATAACTTGATAAACATGAAAAGATGTAAGAAGCATATTTACTGTTAAAATGAATTTAATCTTCTAACCCATGGTCTTACTTACAAGCGAACCTCACCAGTACGTTTTAGTTTACCACGGAAACGTCGTAAGTTACTATGTAAATTTCATTTATGTGTTCTATATCTGCTTGCTTGCGAGCGCTGTGTTCACATTCATCTTAGACAGGCCCAACAGATAGAAGACGTACATCTATAAGTAGCCGATGGTTATAACGTTGCGTCAGCTAAGGTCAAGCAAAAGTTAGAGTACTCTTTGCGAGAAAAGTTACGTTATTTCGAGGAGGCGTAGCCT
>JAUMHA010013898.1:0-20814 GCA_032359765.1 Saxidomus gigantea
TTCTCTATATATGCACACATTTGTGTCCGGACTGTTACTTTGTCATGCATTGATTGATTTTAAAATAACTTGGTACAATTGTTCAGCACATCAAATCAATGTGTTGTGCGCAAGTACTACGTCCGTACATCAAAGGTCAAGGTCACTCTTAGTGTTTAAAAATAATGGAATACTGTATGCATGGTAACTCTGGCATGCATAGATGGATTTTAAATTACATGGCACAATAACTGGGCACATGGAGAGGACTCAGACTTCGGGGACATTTGTCACTTTTGAGGGATAATAATATTATCCTCAAATATCTGATAATTAAAAGAAATCACATCATTTTTACAAACATACGTATATAGAAATTTCGCTGTTAATTGAAAGAATGTGAACAAAGTCATTATGATGCAAACGGAACAGTAAAAATAAGAACAGATGTGAACAAAGTTTTTATAACTTTTCCGTTTGCATCATAATGACTTTGTTTACATTTTTTTCAATTAACAACGAATTTTCTAACTTTTAACAATGAGGTATAAGTAGTGTCACATTATTTACGTGTATTTAAAATCTTTATCATTTGCATTTTATGGTTTTGTATCAAAGTCATGCTACGTAAACTACTCTTCCAGTCTGTACGTTTTTAAGGCAAACACTAGTAACTCTTTAACTTACATTTTTATCACGATAACAAAACAATGTTATGTCATTTATGTTTTATCGCCTGAGAATGTTTGTTGATTACAGTATTTAATTCTTTACTAAAGTTATTGTTCATAGTTTTGGTATTTTCTGATGTCATTAATTAATTTCTACGACAGTTCATAAAACAGTAACTGTTGTTTTGCATGGCTGTTCATCAGTCCGATATTGCCAGTCATTTCTACAGAAAATATTTTTTTAAAACTCACAGAATCACAAGATTTGCAACTTCTCTATAAATGAAGAGCTATATTATCTTTGTGCATGCCGTCGTTTGTTTAAATAAAATGTAAATTCAGCTTTCTTACCGGTTTTAAATTCGATTAACGCGTACAATACGCTTTGGACAGACCAACTCAGTTAGAATTTCTCGTATATCATGTATATCATTTTATGTTACAAAAGTTATGATAGAAATTCTCGTAAGTCTTATAACGGCGCAAATGGTGCTCATTTCCTAAAAAAGTTTACTTCAGATGAGAAAGAAAGATTATTTGTGTTCCAGTCCTAAATGTCGTTTTAATTGGAAAGAAACGAAAAAAATTAGACAGTTTTTTCGCTTTACTGGAAAGTCATTGAAATATGCTTACGCGGTTTTTGAATTTCACCGACGATTTTTAATATTGAAGTTTCAATCCGTCAATATATTGTTTAAATATGTGTTTAGTGAAACATTATTCACTAAATAGCAAACAGTACATTTCATAACAAGATGCACCAATGTGCAGACTCATCGTGATCTGCAATGTTTTCAAATGTAGAGTTACTTGCTGACAGCATGGTACAAATGGAGAGGTACAAATAGTATTTTAAAGGCGTCCCGGGCAATTGTTGGCATCTAAGGCATGTGTTTTTAAATTCAGTATGACGTATATGACGTCAATTTGAAGCATGCGTGAACCGTATTATCTGTACATTTTGTCATCCCGACGCCTGAAACATTAAAATGGTAACATGGGCCTGTTTATAGAAAATATTGGCCTCGCTTTATCTGTAATTACTATGAAATCTATCTACTATCTCTTTCATATACTCAAAATCGCGCTGACCTTCTTTTTAAAGATAGTTCTGGTTTATAGTATTATTTTTTCAGTTGGTATATTTAGAAAATAGACTGGATCATTTAAATTATTCGCAAAAGTTTCTCACAACTCTCCATTCTTGAATTTCGCGATTGACAGAGGCTGAAAAATAAATAGATTAGCCGCCGTCGCGATTTTTGTGTTTTTATTAAACATTGTACACTGCTAAAAATGGAAAAAATATTATAATGTTGTAAATATATTAAGACGTCTGTGCAAACAAACGCGATGACTTGCTAAATCTAACGTAAACATTATTTAATGTGATGTACAAATCTGTGTTGTTAGGGAAGAAATTTGTTTCAAAACCGTGACCTTAAATTATATTGATAATACATAAAGTACTTATGAATATGTCAAGTGCAGCTCACTGCCATAACGTTAGAGCATAGTCACATCGACAAATAGAAATAGTGGGATGATTTCAGATTTTCTCTATGCACTTAAGCTGTTTTAAAGCACTGATATTTTTCAAATTGCTCTTTTCTGCAGTACAGTACATATAAATAGACATTACACAAACATGTTAACAGGTGTTGTCTTACCTTCTGAGTGAACGATGAACAGTCCTAGAATGTAAATCAAAACAACAGTCTCCATGTTAATATTGATTCTTTTTAATATCTTTGTGTGATATTCATCAATTTATACCTTTAGTCGTGTTCGCATTTAATGCAAGGCAGATACGTGTTATCTTAAATGCAAATATATTATACACCAAATACAGATAACAGCCGATTGAGGTCAATTCAAGATACTCAATTTTTATAATCTGCCTTGATCCTAGCTCGCTTTCGCGACTTTCGAAACGCAGTAAATATACATGAACTTTACATTAAGTTTGCGCCTCTCAAAAAGGGAACTTTTAAAATTACATGTAAGTAATCACTCTTATATTGAACAGCTTATTTAATACTTTTTGCGTAAGCAAAATTAACAGAATGGACTGACGGTGGTTATAGATGGTATTTATTATTAATCACAGCATTTGTGACGTCACGACTTCAGATTTTTTAATTCTGTGCATATATTGGCCAAGACATCGAGACGTTTAAAACGATAGCTGTCCACCAGGTCTGATCGAAAGAGCTATCTAGGAGTAAATGCCGTCGTTTCCAAAATTAGAAAGTAGCATGCTTCTCTGTTGACAACGGAAAAATGTTTAACAAAACGGGTCCTAAATACTCAACGTAAGCCGATTTTAAAACAAACCTTTTTTATTTCTACAGTCAACTTGTATAATCACAGTTATAAGATAAACAAGAAATGTTAAGATTTTTCTGATACTAATAGACGGACATGCTATAATTAAGATGTAGTATCATAGGCCTATAAATTATTATTTTGTAACACTGGCATATACACAGTGTACATGTATTTATCAGTGTGACATGAATACTAGTGAATACTGGTTTTTATTTCATCTCCAACAAAAGGTCTTACAATTATTATTATTCTCTTTATCTCTACTTTGCAGTGATTTTAACAAATCAAGTGATATATAGTTATTTAAAAGTTGTATAAATAGGACAAAATACATATTTGAACAAAACAAGATATACATAATTAATTACAAAAACAAATACATAAATATGACAAAAAACACATTTGTAAAAACCAATGGTAAGTGCACATTAGCAGCAATATAAATATTTGGTGCTATTATAACAATACCCTCCAGTTAACAAACTAAACAAAATGTGACTAGTACATTAGTCAGAGTGAATTTTGATGTGCTTCGAACAATTTCAAGACACCAAGATGATTTCAAAACTTGATCGAATGCGAAATTCAAGTCTTAATAATAGTACAGAGTATAAGTGACAATAGTACACATTTGACGAACAAACCTGAATAGCGTCAAATAGCTAAATAGCTTTGCACGAACTATTTGCGATTCATAATAAATAGAGAATACAAGGTTACTGTCTTTTGATAACAATTGATATCGGACAAGAATAATATCGGCCGTGGAAAGCCGAGGCTTGCCGAGGCTTTCCGGCCGATATTCATCCGAGTCCGATATCAACTGTTGTCAAAAGACTGTAACCTTGTTACATGTATCTATTTATTATGCAGCTGACTTCAATTTTGAACATTAAAATATACATAGAAAGGCATTTGTACACCTTTACGAGGCGTAACGTTTCAGCTGATATCATACAAGTAATAAGAAATAACTGTGAAAATAGGAAGGGGGGTGAAAAAATGAAAATCAACTTTTTCTCGAATTTTAGAATACGTCCCAACGAGAATAATGGATATGGAACTGAAGTTATACTGAATACACTGTTTATGTTTGGAGTGTGTCTTTATTAAAAACGCATTTTATTGAAATATAAAGATACCATTTGATACAATATAATAGGGACAAATGATTAGCACAGTTTATAATATATTAAACATACGCTCTTATTACAATGTACAGACAGATAATCAATAATCAATCGGCCAATAAAAACCTATGCGCTCAGTCTACGTCACACATAGATAGCCAATAAAAACCTATGCGCTCACGCGCTCGTTTTATCGGAGAGCAAGGGTTTAATTGGGAATACAAAATATCATTCACATAAAATTTAACCTATGATCATGCACAAGATCATACGTTTTCGTCGTTTGCACAATTATTCTAAGAACCTTGGTTTTAAAAAAAAGTGAGAACGTAGGTTGTCAGTAAGAACATAGGTTTTCAGTTGAGAACAAAGGTTTTTGGAATAATTGTGCAAATTGAGTGCCATCGCTTCGCAAGTGCATACAGCGTTGCCTTTTCCGACCTCATCGTCCTCACCTGATATCATCTGTTATTAACAGACAGTAAACTAATATGTTCTCTATCTCTTCCTCACCTTTTAGAGAAACTGTATGTCCATTGTACGCTATTAATTTCAAAGAAGTGTAGATGTTTACAGTGTTGACCTGTATCTGTATGGATGATGTATGTACCATCTAGGATACTCATTTATTTCAGGAAAAGCCAATATATACATATAGGAACATATACACATGTAATTGTAGTTCCTTTTCATGCACAGATAAACTACTGGAATGGAGTCGAGTCCGACATTAACTCAATACGGCATTGTAAAATGTCACAGGTTTTAAATACTTTCATCTTAATATCTAAAGTCAGTTGATAGAAGGGTTTTAGTTTTATTGAATCTAACTATCTAAATTTCTCCATAATAGTTGAACAATATTACATTTATTAATAAATGACAACATCTGTCTTTTTAAACTTTACGCACGTATTAACTGGTGACATTCTGTCTAAATACAGATAGGTACAGTGCTCCAGATCGTTAAATAAACAACATTCTCAAGCCTTGGTGTACTGCATGAATAGTGTGCACAAGGTGTCAGAAGTCGACTCACAGCTTCAGATTTTCGTATATCTTGTTGTTGTCTTCACGTAATGTGGCTGAAAGAAATATATAAATTCAATATTTTATCTTATTTCCTTACAAGAGTAACTTTGTCTTGTCACAGGGGAAATTATATTCTTAAGAATACAGACGTACTTAATGACAGCTTTATGTGCCGAGCTGTACATGTCGACCAATAGAACACTTATATTATATTATAAAACAATACAAATTGACATTTAAAATACAGAAGATACGGTATCTATCTAAAAGAGTATTATGCTTTCTCGCTTCTCTGAATAAACGTCAGCTGTTGTCTTGGAAACATGTTTCCTCAAAAGTTGATAAAACGATTTAGATACCTGTTGTGTGCACAGATGAAGTACCAACTGCATGGTCAGTGTTTTCATACACATGCTTACTGCAAGAGAATAAGACAACTGTAAGAACATAACTTGCTTGTCTAATTCGGGTAAGTTTGACTCAGGTGGAAGCTTTTATCGAGATTCATTAAAATTATATTATCTGACTAGGTGATTTAGTTTGCGATCTATCAAAACAATAATAACTATTATTGGGAATTGATTGAGTTCATCAGGATTTCCAGCCATGCAAAATAAGGAAAATTAATATCATTCAACTCTGGCAGAAATGTTCACTGCTTGCACTCAGTGTAGTTGTGCACATTATCTGGGCATTACGCTTGACTGAGTTTTGATAGAGTTATGGGTTCAGAACCATCAATATAAAGTCTAGTTGTGCATACTACATGTACAATTAGGGGTCATTATCTCAAAGGTCAACTTTAAAATGGACTTAAAAACTGAAAACATTGTCCGTGCTTTCTCTCCAAAACCACTTGCTTGATTTTCATAAAACATTGCATGAGGTATTGGAAAGTTTAGTTGTGCAAACAATAATTTGGGGTCCTTAACTTGAAGGTCAAGGTTACAGGGAACTAAGACATAACTTTCTTTCAGAACTTGGGTGGGAGATATCCGTTGCTTCGTAAAAAGCAATATCAAGTTAATACTTATTCTTGATTTCAGAAAGACTAAACTCTTAACTGTTTTCTTTAACAGAGGAAATCCTTTTGATTATCACAATAATTCGAAAGTGTTAGCCTAGTTTATGACAACACAGACCATAATGTATATACATGAACATGTAACTCTCCACAGAGACGAAACTACGGCCGACCTTTTAAAACAATTTAAATAAACTAATTAAGTGTTATTGAACACGGCTACTTATTATTAAGATATTATCAAATTCGGACTAACAAATCTAATACTGATATCCATTTATTTCATAGGATACGAAAACCTACAGATGGTTGGCGGATTGAAGAAACGGATATGGACCGATCCGAAAAGCACAAAATTCAAAATGAGCTTCAGCTTATTGGGCTAAATTGCTCACAGACTCGTCAATTTTTTTTTATCAAAACTGTATTTCCAATAACAACAGTGTTAAAACATTATTTTCTTCTAAAACTGAAACATAAATCATTACAATGGAAGTATTACTTACTTTTCAGTTTTCTCATGATTTTCAACTGAAAGAAACGAAGAAAGTCTTGTTCAATTCTCTCCCAACCAGGACATAAAGTATTGACCGAGTTACATGTACTAAGCCTTCATGATACAAGAATAAGAGTGTTAACTAGTAGACTTGAAACTGAACCAACACACGTTCAGTGCAGAAATTGTTGTAACGCTGATGTAGAAGACGAACTTCGTGTAAGTATGTTAAAACTTGTTCAGCTATTCCATTTCAGTAATACAAACACATTATCAAACTTAGCCTGCTACATAATTTACGTTATAAAGTCCTATAGAACGTTCTTAGACAATTTTTGTAATTGATACTTAAGGGTAAAATATAAACAGCTTGCATTTTTATTTTCAACTGATCTGTGTGTACATTATCCTTCATGTGTACATTTTAGCTACATTTCCATTTACATGTAGCTGAAAGTCCTTAAATGACATTGTGCTATTTTTATATGTTCAAAGCAGGATCTTAAACGCCAGATATAAGATGTCGTAGAAATACTTACCTATCGTTGACACAAAGTTCTATTATATACTGGTATTTTTATTCTGACAGTTCCTCTATTAGCTGACCCTTTTTGCGTTCATGTAAAACAAAGTTACACATACGCAAATAAAGGTTATATTTCATGAGTTGTCTGAATTAGCTCTAAAAGTATTTTTTAATCTCGATGTCTTAATTCATTTACTGAATTAGAGAAAAATATAGGTTTTAAAATTACCTCTCAAGAAATCATACTCATCTTTCTTGTCCCTGTCTGTAGAATGTTGTAATTGCTCATACATTCCGCTTCAAATTCAAAATAGACAACCTCATTACATACAATTATCAAAATTATTTTATTATTAGTGTTCTATTGTATATGTAGACTTAGTCTTTTTATTTAAATTCATTAAATCAGAGTCAATAACAAATCTTTTAGGGATATTAGAAATGTGTAGATCGTTCCATTGAATTGTTAAGTGTTACCTCTAATTGTAAAGCTGATAAAATAATTGCAAATATGCGGGCATCTTATACAGACATTTTCAATTTACGCAAAAATAATCATACCATTAACAAAGAATTAACAGTAACAAGTTTAAATTGTAAAACTGAATCCTGTTGATAATAAATTGTTTCAGAACATATTATATTATGTCTACTTTGTTGAAGTTCTTCATTTTCGTTTATGTTGGCTATTAACTGCTTTGAGAGAATTAAACTTCCGGTCAAATTTACTCTCACAGAACGCACCGTGTATACCTTGAATAAGGATGGTGAACCATAAGTACATCTAACAAACAAACAAATCAACTTTAATCTTTTCATAATCATGTTTCAGTACGTAAATCTAACACGAAATTTTAAACTTTGTATTTCTATTTTATGAGATGTTATATTAAACATGTAAAACATCTTTATTTAGCACTAAAACGTTTTAAGACAAAACAGAGTGGCTTTACTCTGATGCCAAATAATTGCAGTATCTATAAAAAAGTTCAAATCAGTATTAACAAAAATATCTATCATGCTTTATATTACATGATTATTTACGGGGCTAAGTATGAATTTTAAAGTTCACGATAATGTTTACAACAACAACAACTAACAAGAGTCCAATTTAAATATAAATATAATGAGTAATCTCATCGGAAATAGTAAATGCCACAGTCGTATCACGTGACGTGTATTGAGAAATAGACATGTTTCAAACTTACACAGAGTTGTCATCCCGACGATTCATTTCGATTTTCAATTCTTCTGTTTTCTTGCCTGTTTTCCCAGTAAAACTATGATAAAATTCAACAAATAAAAATAAGCTGGCGAGAAACCTTAGAATAATAAATTTATGTATAATCATCTGATTCTAACAATTTCATGAGACTTGAAATTGAGTTGCTTGTAATACACATGTTACGGAAGCGTATGATGGTCAATAGTTACTATCTATATCAACTAGACATGTGTGTGGCAATATGTTGACTTTGCTTGATAATATTTTGCAATTGTGCGTTATGCCATGAAAAATTAAACATTTGTTTAAAAACAGAGCGTGTTTTTTCGTAACTAGTTATCAGTCAAAAAGCAATCACAATATTATATCTTGCTAAAACTATTACTAAAGAAACTTTTTCCCGAATCCGACACATATTATTTGGCAAAAAAAGTTCTTATCTGGCGTATATTTCTCGCGCAAACCTGAAACTGAACACCATCATTTACTCTGCAGCCCTCAGCTGTAATGAATTACAAGAGTGCTTAGATGTTCATATACCGCTATCCTGCCCCAAAGACAAAAAGTAGGTCTAAAGTCATGATCGACGCAAACCGCTGACAAATCTCTTCGCGAAACCGTAAACACACTAAAGTTTGACCAGATGTTGCGCAGTTTCGGTCTTGTCTAAAGTTCATCAATACAACTTTCTTCAAGATGACTGATGCCGATGTGTCAAATGTGGCTTCTAGAGTTCGTAGGTTTTTTAATGATTTAAGCCGAAGTCCTACTGTTTGGCCCAATGAAAATCAGTTTCAAACTGAACTTGAGTTCATCAAAACAATTATTCTGATTAATTTTCAAGATGGTTTAGTTCAAAATGTGAATTTTAGAATGTTGAAGTTCTTTGAGTTCACCTTGTGATCTAGATTTTATTATGTGACTAATTTTCAAACTTGACCTAGAATTTATCAAGACATTCCAAGGATGATTGGGTGCAAATTATGCTTCTGGAGTGATCACAGGGGTTTGCTATTGTTTACCTGGTGTCCAAGGTTTTGCTCACACGTAATGCAATTTCTTTTTACGGATGATTGGGTACAAAATGTGGTTTCTCCAATGGTTGGAATATTGTTTTATTATTTGACATGGTCTAGGATTTGACCCCGCGTGACTTGGTTTCAATTCATCAAATAAATATTCTGACCAATTTTCATGACGATTGTACTTACAGAATGTTCAGACGGTAAGTGTGGACAGACAGGTAGGCAGACAGGCTAGGGTGAGCTTAAAACAGAACATTTTCATAAGTCATCTTACACTAGCAAGATAAATCTTTCATACAAAATCTATACCGTTCAAAATGATTTTACTGCTAATTCTAAAGTAACGAATGCAGCAATTATCATGTAATTATTTTTATCATTATCTTGCATTTCCCCCATAAGATTTAAAACATGATGCGATATTTTCGCATCAAATCTACATAAATATCTAGCAACTGGCGACCATTATACGCTTCCGTAAAATGTAGTATCAATTAAGAGAATAATCATTTCACATAATTATATAATAACTCGATAAACTAGATGCTACTTTGCTTAACATTGTAAAGTATTCGACAGTGTAAACATTACAATAATCAAGATAGATAACAATAAATACTAAAAAATAAAATACAAAATGATCAAATTGAAATTTATATAATATTAGCAGACTGAAATATATGTAAAGAATGAATTTTTTCTCTTGTTATCGATACACCCAGTAAATTTTGCAACTGAATAAATGTACAAAATTTTAAAAAATCTCGATTGATGGTTTCAAGTATAATCTATAATGTCCTTACATATAAAGCAGAGACATAATTTCATAGTCATAATAACAATAATATTACCCAATTCGTTTGCGAATTTTTGCTCCTATATTTCCTGAAATAAACGAATATACAATCTAATTCATGAACAAAAAGGTACATCAGAGAAGGCTTTGTGATTGTCTTTTGGTTTAACAACCATATAATTAATGCATGACTTCTCTTAACACAGCTGAAATGATTTGAATTTTAAGACTGTAGACACCGGGACTATGAGCTGTTTTTTACTGAGCTACAACAAAGACTTTTCAATTATTATTTTTTTGTTCCTTTGACATTTGCCTTGCTAACATTAAGATAAATCACTATAATCACAAGAAAAATGATTTGGGCATTCTGTGATTAGTTTCAAACATTATGGCACGATATATAATGGTCGTGTTAGTCGAGAAATGAATACTGTTTGCTTTTCCGGTATGCTAAATACCCATATTTGCACTAGACAGAAACAACGTCTTGTGCTAGAGAACCAAACTTATTTTTCAACGAAATCGACTAATCTCTGGTTGATCGATATTTGTAACTTTTGTGGTTGGGTTTCAGTAATTAAAACGAAATATTTTATCACCCCGTTGAGGCCTCATCTATGGGCAGTAATTCTTTATTCTTACATTCTTACAAGTGTGGATATTAGATGATATTAGAAAGAGTGATCATTACATTATTTGAGCCAATTACAATTAAATTTGATAATCGGTTACAGAGAAATATAATTTTGATATTTTCATATTGAATATAGAAGAAAAATTCAATTAAAGGGCAATAACTATATAGATACGAAGCTAATCTTCTTTAAAGTTACACGTGTGCCGCAGCATTATACTATTGTGTTCTTATTTAAGTTCCATGAAATTGTATTCATTGGTTCCTTAGTTATGGCACCGGACTGACGGACAGACGGACAGACGGACAGAAGGACAGCGCAAAAACAATATCTATCTGCCTTTGGCAGGGATAATAAAGAATCGTTTAGCAGAGTTATGTACCCTTGCTTACAGGTGGGTGTCATGATGGTACTAATGTATTCCAACTTTCAAAGTAATATAAGTAAAAGAGAGAAATGGTACAAAGACTCTTAGTCGAAAAAGAACCTGAATTTAAACAAAATAACCCTATATTGCTTACATGGCTACCGTTGTCTATTGTACAAGGCCAATAAAAACAGGTCTGCTTTGAACGTTCTAGATAGAATCAACTAGGCAATGCTGCATGTTGAATATTTATGTTCTAAGCCCTGTAGTTGTAGACAAGAATATTTATAAGTTTTTCCTACATGTATGTAAGCCAATGTAATGTCAAGCGATCGAGAAGGCAAGTTCAATTTTGAGATGGGGTTTTATTAATAGGTCAATTTTACCCAAACTGCGAAAACGACAATGCTACACACCAAATAGCTGAGCTCTAGACCTAATTGAATGGAAGAAGAATTTTACAGGTTTACCTATATATGTTAAACAAGTGAGCCCCTGGTCGGGGTCAATATCGACCCAAGGCAGAAATTCGAACAATCTTGGTTGAGGTCCACTAGTCACTGCTGTATATTAAAAACTTATCTCTATGCCTGTGGTTTTGGAGAAGAAGATTTGTTCTTGATAAACTTGATGTTAAATCAAGGGAACAATTTTAACCCGATGGTCATGGTTTGAACAATCTTGGTAGAGGTATACTAGGCAATGTTATAGGCTCAATATGTAAGCTATATGCCTTGTGGTTTCAGAGAAGAAGATGTTTAAAGTTTTTCTTATTTGTTGCCATTGCAACAAGAATTCTGCATGGTATTTTTTGGAATACTATTAAAGAGCTTCATGTAATGAATATCCTGCCAAGTTTAATCAGCATTTACCGAGTGGTTTTAGCGAAGATGTCATTTGAAGGAAAATGTTGACGGACGACGGACGGTGGGTGATGGGAATACATGTACTCACCTTGGTACTTTGCTGAAAGTTAAATAGACAAGATGACCCTATATCGATCACCCGAGTACCAAGTGTTCAGAGGGTTTTTCTATGATTTCATTTGGTGACATAGCTTTTGACCCTGTTGCGAACTTGACCTAGAGTTAATCAAGAAAAACATCCTGACAAATTTGCATGATGAAAAATGGGAAAGGCAAGTCAAAAAATAACTGAGCATGAAATCGAAGAGCTTGTAAAAACAAACATACGATTTAAAACAGCTTCAAACTGATCCAAAATTTCATTTAGACATACATTATGACCAAGTGTCCTGAAGATTGGGTTATTAATGTAGGTAAGTGTAGACAGACGTCAACAAATTACGACAGACGGACGCTGCATAGCAGGCGATCACAATAGCCAACCTTTGAGCAGTTATAAAATGTTTGGTTTTTCAATCAACAGTACACTTCAAAATACAATGTATTGCTGGAAAGCCTCATTCAGATAGAATGCAGAAAGATCAAATATCAGAGGTCTGAGACAGATTCTGACACTTATCAAGTATGAACTTAAATCATCGTTTCATTAATTTAGCAAATATAAAAGTGGTCAATGAGCATTTCAATATATATAGACAAGGCCCTTCAATAGGTATAAAAAAAACATAAATACTACATAATAAAACATAATAAGGATTTTTCTATTTTTAGCTCCAGTTGCCATCATGTGCAGTGGAGCGGCAGGGTTTGAGCAATTCTAGAAAATGACCATCCAAGGAACATTCTTTTAAAGTTTTTTTTTTAAATTGACTGATTGGTTACAGAGATGTCGTTTGAAGCAACTTGTTGACGACGTACGATGCACGATCACAACGCACGCTCAGCTGAGTTTAAAACAACCTTCCAGTTTATTTAGATATTGGTAGGATTATGAACATAAACATTATGAAATAACGGCGGTGTATGCTGTGGCTATAATCTATATATTATACTTGTATAGTTGAAGCATATAAAGATGGGGTATATAGGTGAAGGTATGGTGTTGGGCCCTGTATTCGTGGGCCAACCAGCATGCATATTAAAATTGTTAAAAGCACAGGAGATATTAAACTTTAATGACTTTAGATCCTATTGATGTAACTTCAAAAATGGAAAGAAGGTCAAGGTCAGCCTAGGTGAAAGTTGAAATCTGCATGCAAAACTAAATAAGTTGGTTACATGGAACAATGATACATAAAGTCTGCACTCAGGGATTAATATCCAATTTTCTCTGCCTGTAGACTGAATAATGTATTTGAGTAATTTATTTAAACCACTTTATCTAATTTGAAAGAGAAATCTCATGCAATTTAAAGATCACAGATAACAATAAACTGATCATTTGTTGCATTTTCATTCAACTTTGCAATCTCTGTTTTATTTTATGTAATGATAACGCTCTGGAAAAAAAATTGACTACGAAAAAACAGTCAATATTAACTTTGTAATCAAATTCTCACCTAATCTATTTTTAAGAAATGCAAATACATGTAAACCTTTAGGTTTTCTGAAAGTGTTACATTCATTTTCATATAACAAACTTAATTACATAGATAGATCTACGCAAAGAAGATTGGTAAGTTGGTATCATATTGTGCTTTTTCGATAAATTAAGTCGTTATTATTATTATCTTTATCATTATAATCATTATTATTATTATTATCATTATCATTATTATTATTATAGACCACTGATGTTATTCAGAGAAAAATTCATTTTAAATCAGCAACCAAGTACAAAGCACATAGTTACCTTTTGTAATATTGCGCCTACGTCTCTTGAAAACAACAACAACAACAACACCTATTACTATGATTAGGACAACAGCAGAGACTCCACTGGCCACACCTCCTGTTAAAGCAGTTCGAGGTGGTTGTGTACTAGCTGAAATATAAGAAACAAATGATGTCAACAAGAAAGCCTGAATATATGAAAGTTTTATTAATAAAATGTACGTTATCCAGTCACTGTGATTTGTATCTTGAATGGAACTGGTATCATTTAGATATGGTGAACATGTTAACAAGTTATTTCAAATTCCTTCAAATTATGAGATAATACAGACAAACACCAGGTAGACATTTTATTGAACTTATTATAACGTCTCCATTCCAATTTTTGAGAGAACATGTGGGACATGCATCGCATTTAATTGACTCTATATCTATTAAATAAAGATATTTAAGTTCTGAAAGCTTTTGACTTTTGTTCCTTATTATCCCACATATATTTTACTATATAAGACTAATGGGCCCATGCTCAGGCACGCTTGTTTAACTTTGCAAAAACTGATATTGTGTCAATGAAAGCAACATGTTTCTGCATAATGTGGTTAAACATATATGTCATGATATATGCAGTACTGTTAAATACCGTTTCATACCTTCAGGCAGTGTAGTGAAGTTTATATACTGAGTGTAGGAGCTATTTCCTTCGTCATTAAACGCATATATTCGCAAGTAATATATTGTTGAATCATGTAGACCTGTAATTTCTGCTGGAATATGTTCATTGCCTTCATTTATGCCATCAAATACTGTTTTTACTTTTCGCCACTGTTTCAGGTCAATACTGACTTCAATAACGAATGTTTGCGCAACTCCTCCATGATAACCTCGTAACCATAACATACTTGCACTGTCAATCCGAATGTCTTCTATAGTGATATTTGATGGCAAGCTTGGTGGACCTATAGACAAAGACACAAACATCTTCCTAGATAATCTTATCAGTATTGTCTAAAAGCTCTTATCCTTGAACAGAGTAAGTCTATATAGCGGAGCTAGTCTGCAAAATGAAGTAAGTCTTCATTGGAAGAACAATAATTATCAATGAAGTAAGTGTCCGTAGCGACCAAAGTTATTGTGTTTGGGTCCTTGTATAATTAAAAACACACCATACGTTTAATGGCTAGTTTAATACTGTAATTCAACATTAGCCAGCATGCATACATGTATAAAGTGGGCGGGGCATTGCATGCATCAGTTACATCGTTACACAGCACGAGTTTAATATGTACATAGTTAAAGTTTTCATAGTGAAACTAGTCCAGTTGATGGAGTAAGTTTCCGGCTAGAGGAGCAAGACTAGTCCAAAATCTGCAGCAAGTCTAAGAAGCGCAGCAAGTCCAGATACTCCAACAAGTCAAGGAAGCGCAACAAGTTTAACAAATACTGTTAGTACAGAAAGTCCAAGAAGCTTAGACAGTCCAGTTGTGGCATTTAGTTCAGGAAATGCATCAAGTTAGTATAGCAAGCCAGAGAAACATTCTGCAGCAGTAACCATCATAAATAACATTGATTTAGCAAACACCAAAGACATGTTACCGGTAGTAGAGCATTGTTACTGCACTAAAACCTATAGATTGCTTTTAATTCCCGAAGGTTTAATTTTCGCTATGAGGACTCAAATTTAAATCAACACGAAATATTTGCCTACCGCTTGCCCGAAATTTAATTATATGCGAAAACTGATTCACTTTATTTTGTCAATAACCGTGAACTGCCATTTCTTGATTATGAAGAATATCATATTTCAGAAATGAAAATTAAAAAAGTACAGTAAACTCCACTTGTAACAATATTCAGGGGACCGTAGAATTTACATCGTTACATCGGAATATCGTTACATCCGCGTTGACCGAAACGGAAAATTGGTGTAGCGTGCTTGATAAAATGTTTTGAAATGCATTGTACATTGCAACATGTTCTGTGATCTCGCATCTCCAAACCATTCAAGAGTGTTAACTGCATGTCCCATCCTTTATCTAGCCGGACTGAATGCCGTAGTTTTATTTGTGTTAACGATGGCATCCCGATTTTTTGTATTATCATGCTAAGTGAGATTTAATTCCAAATCAGCAGCAATGTCTTGCTTTTTGTTATAGATTCTATATAAACGTTTTATCTTTCGAATAGGGGACTGTGCTGAATAAAAATGCATGCACATTTTACTCAAAAGTCAAGACAAGTATCTACTCAAATATGTTTACGCTCAGCAAATGGCATTTAGCTATATATGTGTGTGAATCACGTTTAATTCAATGAATTGTTAGTGCGATAATTTGATCGTTTATCTGTTATTGTTTGAGCACCGGTCGTTGTCACTCGTTCACACCTTGCAAACCATAATTATCTGATTAAACGTGAAAACAATGCATTTAGAACGTGAGAAATGCATTGTTACATCTGTTCACTATATTCTTTTTTGACAGAATTCTCATCACTTCTGATGAATCTAGACTGTAAGGTACAGGGCAATATTAATCTTATCAATTACGTGCTAAGTGGTCAGTGGTCAGCTTTGCACAGCATGATAGCAATAAATCAATGGGTCCCATTTGGAATTTTCCTAAGATGTTTATCAGTAAACATGTGCTCAGAAAATAAAACAAGAAGTCTTTCATATTGCGCAGATTGTTAATAGATCAACATGTTACATCTCAAATGAATGTTCATTTTGCTGAAGTAAATCTAAAAAATGATTAATGCTTATATGAAATTGTAATATGTTGGCGTTTGAAAAGAAATTCCAACCAAATATTACCGAAAAGTATGACCTATTTAAATATGACATGTTTATTTCTGGTACCATAAATACATTAACCTTTATCCTGCTAGCTACAAATGATCCTGCTTTGCAACAAGTGTATATCATGATCAGCTTGCACATACTGTGCAGTCTAATCATGATCTGCACTGATCGATACTCTGAATGAAAACATTTTCACTACATACCTATGTAAACAATTAATGGTACTGTCCAAATTGATAGGTGAAAGTAAATTTAAGAAATAAATAGGGAAAGAGTTTATTCTTTTATGAAAGGAAAAGATGTATAGAAGTATTTTTCCATTGATAAATTTGACATGTTGTTAAATGTTTTGTGTATAATTATATCAAATATTTAATGAATTTTCAGTAACTGTTATTATTTGTTCTTCTGTTTTATCTTGTGTTGTGAATATAAAAATTACAACTTCCAACTTTATCTAGAAAAATCTTTACCATCAAGTAAGACACATCTGGGCTGACATCACTGATAACAAACCATGAAGGAATTAGGGGTCAAGTTCTGATAATAATAACATCTCCAGCAGAGGTGCTAATAGCCGATACTGTTACCTTCTCCAGGAGAATTTCAGAGAATTCTGTCATTAAACTACATAGTGTGTTGAGCTGAGTCTTAATATTACTACAATTCAATTCAATTAAACTATTTTTATTACACTCATTTCATGTTCTGCATGAATAAATGAGGTTACATATACAATACAATATATGAGGCTCATAGTGATCCAAAAAATTTACATATTGATGTAACACTGTAGTACAAATGATTAACATAATAAGGAAGTCGTAATTTTATATCAATAACCTAAACATGCCGGAGAGTTAGCATTGTTTGTAAATATAACAATAGTTACGTGCTATTAGACAATATATAAGTATCATGTTCGATTTGGTCAAATTATATTATATTAGTGTAGTATAATAAACAAAATTTAATTGCCATATACATGTAATAAACTATGAAAATATTCAGCCTATTTGACAAAGGCACCATGTAACTATTACTACCTGTTCCCATACTATAAAAGATGCAGAATAATACGAAATCTGGAAAAGCTTAAAATCGGAAGTAAGTATGCATTTGATACATTTGTAAAACTTGCAGCACTAAAAGTGTTTTTTAAGATGCACACTGTGAAACATGCAATACTTGGACCACATTATCTGGCTTGGAAAACAACAACTAGGTCAAAGGTCAACATCAAGGTCAGCCAATGTCAAAGTTGAAATTTGCATTAAAAACTGTATATATGGTTCAAATTTCGAATTTCATTGCTGTAGCTTCAGCAAGACCTGTCAGTAAGGCAACATCCTCGACCATTCCCAGTGCTTTTCAATAAAATAAAACAAGAGCTGTCAGTAGGATAGCGTGCTTGACTTTTCTAAATGCTTGTCAATAAAACAATTGGCAGTAAAAGGCAAAACAGGGATCTGTAAAAGCAAGCGCCACAAGTAGCAAGTTATTAAGTAAAGTGTTATCAAACAAGAAATATAAAATATTTGGCCTTACAAAAAAAAATAAAAATACATGTTGCCATTTTGGCGTTAAAATGAGCAACAATTTTGGCCTTACAAAAAAATGGTTGGCCTTAAAAAGAAAACAAATTTGGCCTAAAAACAAAAACTTCATGTGGCCGTTTACTATTCACGTTCACTGTCTGCTGGTCATTAACAACCACTACATCAAGTTAATGGTTTTAAAATAAAGTTACGTGGTACGAAAAGCTTTACCAAGGTGTGACACCAACGCCGAAGCAGACATCGAGGCGAGTAGGATAGCTCCCCCTTTCTTCAAAAGGTCAAGCTAAAATTGTCAGTAAATAGCAAAACAAAATCTTTGTTGACTCTCTAAGTATAAACTAAAAACATGTAATCATCCAAAAAAAAGAGTTAAAAATAATATTTATGGTAACTCAACTGCTTAATACCCGTTAACATTATTGGTAACCATAAGAAGTTACTCAAGTATGTGCATGATAGCACCTTGCACGCAAAACTTTAACCAAATATTCTAAGTTCAACAAGGGCCATAATTTGTTATGATCTCAAACAGGACTTATCTAACGATAATTGTTTGATACCCCTGAAACCTGTATTAAAGTTTTGTATCAATCCCATGAGTGGTTACTGACATAGGTGTATTATAGTATCTTGCATGCAGAACTTTAACCGGAATTCCTTAGTTCAACAAGGGCCATAATTTGCGAATAATTCAGTCAAGAGTAATGTAACTTGATTGTTGAAGACCCACAATTCTAAAGATGTTTCGAATCAATTTCAGCAATGCTAACATAGACATATGCCTCATTGTAATTTGGGCCTGACTTGCATAAAATTCATACAAGTGTTATCAAACTTCAATGGCAGACACTCTCATGACTTTACTGCAATTACAAACAAATCCATAAGTGGTTACTGAAATATGTGTATTTTAGTACCTTGCATGCAAAAAATAAACCAAAAGTTCAACAAGGGCCATACTTTCTAATTAATTCAGTCAAGAGTAATATAACTTTATTGTTTGATACCCCTAAAGACTTGATCAAATCAATTTCAGCAATGGTAACTTAGATATATGCCTGATAGAAGATTGCACATAAAACTTTAACCAAATTCAGCTTGCATGCAAAACTTGAACCAAACTTTCTACGTTCAACTTGTAACAAGAGGTTTGTAAAACATAAATGCCCCCCTTGATGCAATCAATAATGTGGAAAAGTCGAACTATGTTGGCCTTAAGAAAATAAATATTTGGCCTTAAAAATAAAAATAAAATATTTGGCATTACAAAACAAATTACATGTGGCCTGAAAATATTTTTTTCGCATGAAAAGGAACAATAACAATTGTTGGCTTTACAAAAAAAATTGTTAGCATTAATTAAAAATATTTGGCCTAAAAGAAAGTTCATGTGGCCGAAAACAAGAAGTCCCAGTGGCCTTGACCTTTGACCTCAAAATAAATAGGGGTCATCTGCTGGTCATGACCAACCTCCACATCAAGTTTTAAAATGCAATGCCAAAGCAATCTCGAGTTATCATGATGCGGAAACCGTTTTACTATTCCAAGTCATTGTGACATTGACCTTTGACCTTCTGACCCCAAAGTCATTAGGAGTCTTTTGCTGGTCATGACCAACCACCAAATTAAGTTTTAACATCCTAGGCTCAAGCGTTCTTGAGTTATCGTTCGAAAACCACTTGGAAGACGGACGGCTGTTACTTGACCTTTCATCTCCTGAACTCAAAATCAATTTGGGTCATCTGCTGGTCATGACCAACCTCCACATGTTGTTTCAAGATGTTACGCCTAAGCGTTCTTGAGTTAGCGTCCGGAAACCGTTCGACAATTCCGGGTCACCGTGACCTTGACTTTGGAGTTTATGGGTCACACTCCCACATATAGTGTGCAAGTTGTACTGTCCTTTTGTCAAGTATCATTAAGATTGGAGCTGTATATAAAGAGATATAACAAGAAAACGAAGCTTGCCTTAAAACTTTAACCAATAACGACAATGCCACTGTCGCCGCCAACACAACTTATTCTTCGATTTAGTCAAACTAAAATCAATACAAACTTACCTAATGGTACTATTTCAATAGTTCGGACAGTCGATTTTATCTCATTTGATACAACGATGTCATAGAACACGAACTTCTCCTTTGAATATATCATGATGCTAATAGTAGCCCTGGTCCCATCCGTTTTAATAATGTGTGAAAATACTGGCAAATCTACTTCTACATGAGATTTTGAAACAGTGTAGATGAAGTCTGTTTATAGTTTGCATGTAAGTTGTATTGTCCTTATGTCAATTATCATTAAGATTGGAGCTGTAGTTGCAAAGATATAACAAGAAAATGAAGCTTGTCTTAAAACTTTAACCGATAACAATAATGCCGCTGCCGCCGCCAACACAAGTGAAATAGCCCTCCTTATTCTTCAATTAAGTCAAGCTAAAAAATCAATACAAACTTACCTAATGGAACTATTTCAATAGTTCGAACAGTAGAGTTTATCTCATTTGATACAACGAT